>RJWK010017239.1:0-34547 GCA_004363435.1 Platanista minor
CAATAGCCAGGACATGGAAACAATCTAAGTGTCCATCGACAGATGAATGGATAAAGAAGTGTGGCACATATATACAATGGAACATTACTCAGCCATTAAAAGAAATAAAATTGAACTCTTTTTAGTGAGTTGGATGGACCTAGAGTCTGTCATACAGAGTGAAGTAAGTCAGAAAGAGAAAACAAATACCCTATGCTAACACATATATATGGAATAAAAAAAAAAAATGGTTCTGAGGAACCCAAGGGCAGGACTGGAGTAAAGACAGTCGTACAGAATGGACTTGAGGTCACGGGGAGGGGGAAGTGTAAGCTGGGACGAAGTGAGAGAGGAGCATCGACATATATACACTACCAAATGTAAAATAGATAGCTAGTGGGAAGCAACTGCGTAGCACAGGGAGATCAGCTCGGTGCTTTGTGACCACCTAGAGGAGTGAGATAAGGAGGGCAGGAGGGAGACGCAAGAGGGAGAGGATATGGTGATATATGTATGCATATAGTTGATTCACTTTTTATACAGCAGAAAGTAACACAACACTGTAAAGCAATTATACTTCAATAAAGATGTTAAAAAAATAGAATTTGATATTCAGGTAATAAATTTTTATGGGAACATTATAACAAGGTTTTACTGAACATGATTTATATATTTTTATTTTAGTCACAAATATGGTTTGTTTGCCAAATATATGATCTGCTCATTTTTGTTTTCCATTCCAGGGTTTTCTTTTATTTGCATTTTCCCAGGATGATGAACTGAAGACATCCATATTTAGCACTCCATCACCTACAAAGCAGAATTACCAAAGCCTTTAGCTTTAATACCACACGATTCCCAACTTCTTTTCAATATGTATTACCGTTTATTACCAGTCATTAAGGTCTGTAGAACTCCCATAGATGTTAGGAAGCACCTAGAAATATGTGCAGCATTGGCAGGGCAGCAACCAATGAAAATGGGCCTCCACATACAGCCTGCTGTAGTTTTGTTTCCCCAGTATAGCTCTCTTCTTTCTTCTGCAAGAAAGGGAAGCAGGTTTGGATATTTATGGATGAGTTTCTTGGAATTCTGTGGAGGCAGAAAGTGGAAGGTGATATCCTTCTTATTTCTCAATTAGTAAGCACAAACTTACCAGGACAACAAGGTCTATGATTCAATACCAAAGATAACACTCCTAGTCCTTGGTGCTCCCTGGAGGATTTACAAATACACTGTGTAAGCTAAAGAATAGGGTATTTTTTTCCCAGTGGCCAGCATCTTGTTTCTCCTACCCAGAAATATAGGCAGGTTCAAATCCAGATTATGGCTCATAGATGCATCTTCCTTGTATAACTTTCTCTTACTTATTCCTTTCTTCTATCTCTCTTTCCATTTTCTTCTCCCAAAACTTTTAAAAGGTAACAGATCTTTCAAGTAGGAGCTAATATGATAGGTATTTCTCTAATTGGAGCATATTGAAGTTGAACTTGGACCAACAGGCTTTCATGTTGGACATAGATTTTGGAGTCTCTCAGAACTCAGAGTTTCTAAATTTGTCCACTGATTTTATCTTCTTTGATTGTATCAGTTTTTATTCTACTCAATAGCTGTTAACATGCATTTAAGCCCATTTATTCCTTTTGGCTAACTGGCAGGAAGTGAGAGGGAGGAGAAAGAGAATCTAACGTTCAAGCTTCTGTCCTTCTATTTTTTACATCTTCTGGTGATGATATCACAATCATTAAGTCAGTCAGTCCTATTAAATACATTGTAGCCCACTACTCAGATTATTTATTGCACCCAGCACCCTGAAAAAGTGAAAGAGAGTGTGTGTGTATATTGTGTGTGTGTGTGTGTGTGTGTGTGTACACGCATGTGTACCACACAGAAGATTTTAACAAAGCACTAAAACCTGACAGAGTATGACAGCAAAGATCCAGGATAGGACCATTTAAGTAAACATGAAAGTGTAAATATTAAACCCAATATCCACCTGAGAAAACCTTTTTGTCTTCATAGTTATATCACAGTAGAACAAAGAAGGTATCAATAATTAATTCAGTGGGCTAAGAAACATACATTTGAGTAAATAATTATTTTGAAATGACAAAATTTAGAAGCATTTGCATGTTTATCTTTTGTATGAAATAGTTATATTCTTTTTGGTCACAATCCATTGTTCAAAAATGGCTCCCGTTTTCTAAAAAAACCCATGAATGCTTTGGGAAACTTGTCTCAGCTTTGGATGTTAGATTCTAAAAATGGAGAGATTTCTGGAGATATTTTTGATGTTATTGATCACAATCAAATGGAAATGACCTGGAAAAATACTTTGTTAAACAAAATCAAAGTTAGTACAGCTTATGTCTCAACAACAGGTAATATTTATCAAGTAGTTAAAATGTGCCAGACACTATTCCAAGCATTTTATGCTTATTAATTTTGTAATCCTCACAATAACTCAGGGAGGTTACTTTAATTCTCCAAATATTCATATTGGTGGCAGTTTACATTAATTATGGTTCAAGCCAAATCACTTTACTTTTTCAGTAGAAAAACTCCATCATTCCTTATGTCTTTAAGTGCTATAATAAATTATAAACAAAAAATAAAACAATTCAACTATATTAAACTACATTAGTTGAATCAAAACCAAGAAATATCTGTTAAAAATTGGAATATCAGGGCTTCCCTGGTGGCGCGGTGGTTGAGAGTCCGCCTGCCGATGCAGGGGACACGGGTTCGTGCCCCGGTCCGGGAAGATCCCACGGGCTGGGCCCGTGAGCCACGGCCACTGAGCCTGCACGTCCGGAGCCTGTGCTCCACAACGGGAGAGGCCACAGCAGTGAGAGGCCTGCGTACCGCAAAAAAAAAAAAAAAAAAAAAATTAGAATATCAAGTGAAAATTTGGCATGATGATTCAAGAGATGATGATGTTATGGTATTACAATCATTTTTAATAGTGTTTCCTTTGGAATTTTCCTGAAGGTCAATGACCAGTAGATATCTTTACTGTACATTGGTAGGACGCTATCTTAATCCATGAACAAATTACTTTGCGATTGATGAATAGAAAATTTAGTCCATACATAACAATTGTTTTAAAAGAGACAATTTATTTAAGAAATTGACAATTAGTCCTTATGGTTTTGAGTGCAATTTGAATCCATCCTCACTTCTAAACTCAACTGCCACTTCTTACTGTGAGTCACTTCACCAACCAGAACAATTACTGTTGATTCCCAATTCCATTCTTTCAATGCTGCAGTAGTGCCTCCATTCAGCTTCTAAAATGGCCATTTTCTTGCTTAAAACTTTGCCTGGGAAAGTGTGCGGCTAGAGTTTAATTGTGACCACCTGAATCTGAATCTCTTGATACAACCTTCCAAAAACCACAAGATCAAGAATGACAAGTAAAACAACACAAATAAAGAACACGAAATTACTATTGGCCATTCTTTAGATATGCTAAGGGACGGAGAATACCATGAATTTTTAATTACTTACAAGTAGAGACATGAAAAACAAAATCCCAACAAGCTCTCATGGCTGGTAAAAGTCTATAGGTGTGAAGAGGGAGGGAAGGCAAACTTAAGAGAGTCTGTGAAAAAGAAAAGTAGAACAGAAGATGCAGCTAAAGACAGACAAAATCACTTCCAGGAAGTGAAATTACAACAGTAAGTACCAAAATGCTAAACACAAGTTGAAGAATTGGCAGTTCCCAGCATCAGTTACAAGAATTGTGCTGGAAAGTAAGCAAAACTGTAGGTATTAGCCTTTGGGAAGCATTACTTCTGGGGGAAGAATCTGCCAAATAGAGAAGGGGTGGCAGTGAAAAGTAAGAAAGAAAACAAAAAAGGAAGAAGTAAATGTTAAGAATCCCACAGAAACTAAAGACAAACATGACAAACCACCTCTCTGCTCTTCGTGCCCCCACCCCTATCATGACAAACATAATCAGATTTTTAAAATGCATTTTAAAATACTGGTAGAAGAGGGCACTCTTGAGCCAGGAAAATTATCAACCAAAGGCCTAGGATTATAAAACATTAACCCAATTCAACATAAAGTACTACAAAAAAGTAAACAGAAAATTCAAATTAAAATATTTCCTGTGATAGATATTTTTTCCAAAAATCAATAAGGGAGCAGAAGAACACTGTAACAAATTTCTAAATTGAATTAAATATTCTTAAGCCATAGTTTTAAAACAATTTAAAAAATGCATTGAATCAGAAATTTTAAAAACTAATAACAAAAACGGACAGAACATAAGAAAAAAAAAATGCAATGAAAGTCACTCAAGCTCAGAAGAGGAATTGAAGAAAAAGACAGTCAACCAGGAAATGAAGAACAAATTGGAGGGTGCCCAAGAGAGTATAGGGTGGAATAAAATTTTAATAAGGGACTTTGAAGAAAGGCAGGAAAACAACCAAAAGAGTACATTTGAGATTTTTAAAAAAGAGTAAAAAAGTTTAAGGAGAAAGTGGATGAAATGCCAGGCAGGCAAGAAAAAAAAATCTGCTCTTTATGTAATTAGAGTTATTGGAAAAGAAAAATAAACACAACAGAAATAAATATTTAAATCTGTAAGGCAAGAGAACTATGGAAATAAAAAGTAAATCTACATGTTGAGAGGGCCTACCTTGTACCTGGGAAAATAAGTAAAAAACAAATGACTTTGAGAAGTATGCTAGTAAAATGATTCTATTTAAAGGAAAAAAATCATCAGGAGCTCTAAACAGAATAATCAAATTATCTATAATGAGAAGAATATTAGCCTAGCACCAGCCTCCCTAGAGTAACATACAACACAAAGCAACAGTGGAGCTGCTGGGACTTCCCTGGTGGTGCAGTGGTTAAGAATCTGCCTGCCAATGCAGAGGACACAGATTTGAGCCTTGGTTTGGGAAGATCCCACATGCTGCGGAGCAACTAAGCCCGTGCACCACAACTACTGAGCCTGTCCTCTGGAGCCCGCGATCCACAACTACTGAGCCCATGTGCCACAACTAGAAGCCCATGTGCCTAAAGCCTGTGCTCTGCAACAAGAGAAGCCACGACAGTGAGAAGCCTGCGCACTGCAACGATGTGTAGCCCTGACTCATCGCAACTAGAGAAAGCCTGCACGTAGCAACAAAGACCCAATGCAGCCAAACATAAATAAATAAAAATTTTAAAAATTATTTTAAAAACCAAAAAACCCCACTGGAGCTGCATTTTCAAAATATTCCATAGGATAAAAGTTAACCAAGGTGGGCTTCCCCGGTGCTGCAGTGGTTGAGTCCGCCTGCTGACTCTCAGGGGACACGGGTTCGTGCCCCAGTCCGGGAAGATCACACATGCCACAGAGCGGCTGGGCCCGTGAGCCATGGCCGCTGAGCCTGCGCATCCAGAGACTGTGCTCCACAACGGGAGAGGCCACAACGGTGAGAGGCCCGTGTACTGCAAAAATAAAATAAAATAAAATAAAAGTTAGCAAAGGTTTTTGTATTCAGCGAAACTGTCTTTAATGTATCAAGTCTACAGGTAACCAGTTTCAGCTATGCAATAACCCAGAGACTATTTTATTGTGAGTCATTCATGAGGAATCTGCTATAGAATGAGTACATGTAAATAGCATATACTGAGTAAACCTTGGTAAATGGATTGCTGGTGGTTATTTAATACATTTAATTATAAATCAAACACTAACATAAGAGTAGGGTAATGGGTGAGAAAATAGTGTGTAAATGTTATATGTTCTGACTATGTGGAAAGAATTCCATTAAAAATATGAGGAGAGGAAAGGGAGAAGGGTGAAATTTGAAAAAAGTAACAGACTGTTGTATATATGAGTGTCAATGAGTACCATGAGTACCATTTAAAACTGACAGACGAGATAGTGAAAAGGTTTTTTAAGAAGAAAGAAAATTAAGGGCACTGTAATAGGTACACATATAAAGATTACTAGAACAAAACAGAATCTTTCCAAAAAACCAAATTAAATACTAAAAGAAAATTTTGTTATATTTATTGTAAATAAACATATCAATTATAGCATAAAATAATATGTCAAAATTGAAACAAACTGTACTTATAACATTAAGAGTACAAGGGCAGGGACTTCCCTGGTGGTCCAGTGGTTCTTTGATTTCCAATGTAGGGGGTGTGAGTTCGATCCCTGGTTGGGGAGCTAAGATCCCACATGCCCCATGACCAAAAAACCAAAACATAAAACAGAAGCAGTATTGGAACAAATTCAATAAAGACTTTAAAAAATGGTCCACATCAAAAAAAAAAAAAAAGTACAAGGGCAAGAATGTCTTCACTCAACACTTTTATTTGACATACTGGAAATCCTAACTAGTGCAACAAGACAAGAAAAAGAAACAAAAGATATACAGAATGGATAGGAGAAAATAAAACTGTTTTTATTTGCAGATGCAATAATTGTCTATGTAGAAAATGCAAGGAATCTTTAAAA
This sequence comes from Platanista minor, assembly GCA_004363435.1. NCBI lineage: Eukaryota > Metazoa > Chordata > Mammalia > Artiodactyla > Platanistidae > Platanista > Platanista minor. The sequence continues at coordinate 6,449 of RJWK010017239.1, forward strand.
TAACCTACTAGAGCTAAAAAGCAGTTTTGGTGAGTAGCAGGATATAAGGTCAATATATAAACGTCTATTGCTTTCCTATGTACCAGTAATGAAAAACCAGAATTAAAAAAAATACCAAGTCAAACACTTAGGCATAAATTTAACAACATATATACAGAATCTATATGTAGAGAACTGCGAAATACTGCTGAAAGAAATTAAAGCTGAAGTAAATGAATGGATAGATATTTGTGTTCATGGATTAGAAGGCTCAATACAGTCAAGCTGTCAGTTCTTTCCATCTTGATCTATAGGTTTAATGCAATCCCAATCTAAATTCCAGGGAGCTATTTTGTCAATATTGATAAACTGATTCTAAAGTTTACATGGAAAGGCAAAAGACTTGCCATCCTATTTAATGTAATATTTTTTCTTCATCAGTTACCATATTTCCTTTTAAAAATAGATTATTTTTTTTCTTAATTCTAGACTTTCATTTTAGTAAAAACATATCATTAAAATCTCTGCAAAAGTAAACTGGTTATTGGAAAATTACCTTGGAAACCAAACTCAAGTGTATCACGATGGGATGCACTTTTGCCATTCTTAAGGAAATTGGCAGCTGTTGATTTTGTTGCTCTGGAATTCCATTTTAAACTTTTCATCATTGTATACTCTAAAGCATTATACATACCTGGTGGCAAGTATGCTGAGTGTGTACAGTTTGATTCACTTCATTGCTTAGATGTTCAATACACATCATGAGAATATACAAACTGAAAATCACAATTTGCTTTTTACTGAACATAAGGGACTTATCAATACTGATGATTCTTTTCACTCAGACTTCTGTTCCTGGTGCAATCTTTGAGACAGCTGATCAATGACTGGGTGCCGTGTGAAAACCCATTATGATCCCCAAGGAAGGCATAGCGCTGTGTTCTTTTTATAGCACAGGAAACTTCTGAAAAGCCTACAACTACTCCCTTTGGCTTCTTGACTGAGGGTGGCCTATTTAGAAAATATGAACTACAAACCCAGAGAGAAAGAAAGAAAAGAAAGAAGTAGGTTTCCTCTATTTTAAAATTTTCCAAACTTATTATAGATCTCGATGGAACAGAGTTAAAGTTAAATAGCATGATGGAACTAAACAGGTGAAAGTTTATTAAACAAAAACAAAACTCAAAAATCTCAGTAGTTCAGTCTGGTAATAGAGTCTAAAATCAGATCGAAATTCTGTCCTTACTTAATCCTGCACATGAGTTGAATAGCTAAAATTTATGAAATCTGCTATTACTGATCATTATACTTAGCAGAGCAGCTGTTTTGATTTGTATCATAAGCACCTAGAAAACTTGTTAAACTAATAGATAGCTAAGCCCCTCCCCCAACAAATTTACTATATGAAATCTCCTGGAGATTGATCTTTTCTGTTTTTAACTAGCTCTTTAGGTAATTTTGATTCACACCAATATCATGAATCACTGTCTTAGCACATGCTCAGCCCTCTAATATGGTGCAGGAAAGTAATTTGTTATTGATTACTCATTATCTGTATCCAGTATGTAGAGGACCTATTTCTTTTGGTGCAGCTACACTTCTTTGCCATTATTTTTTGGGGAATTTCACTTCACATTAATATATCTATCCTGTAGTAGTAAGAGAAGGGAAAGAGAGATGAAACAAAAATTTGTCAAATTTTCTTCTCAAAGGTTTTGGTAAAAGATTGAGTAAGAAATAGATTAAAATCAATTTTAAGAATTGTCTGGGGATTTTATTATCTATACTCTCCATGTTTTTGGTTACCACAGATTGATAGAGGTGATTTTACTGTCTTTGATCCTAAATAGGCCCTAAAACAGGTTCAAGAGTCATAGCACTGGAGAATTAGCAACAGTCTCAGAAATTGTCTAAATTACCTCAGCTTTTTAATATGGAACCTGAATGATTTTTTAAAAATATTTTTACAGGGTTTCACTTTGCAAGATGCCTGCTTCAAACGAATACAAGTCAGCAATAGCGTGTAGGGTTGTTAACTTTTAACAAATGAGCATAATGTGATCATGAAGTCATCTGCACATCTAGTCAAGCTTATAAAACAGATTATAAGATGTATCTGGTCTTGAGCCAACCAGTTTGAAAGAAAGGAAAAATGCGAAGAACAATTTACACAGTGGGTTGTGTAAAGAAAGAAAAAGAAGAACCTATAAAACTTATAAGGGGGCACCTTCAAGATGGCAGAGGAGTAAGACATGGAGATCACCTGCCTCTCCCAAAATACATCAAAAATATATCTACATGTGAAACAACTCCTACAGAACACCTACTGAACGCTGGCAGAAGACCTCAGAACTCCCAAAAGGCAAGAAACTCCCCACGTACCTGGGTAGGGCAAAAGAAAAAAGAAAAAACAGAGACAAAAGAATAGGGACGGGACCTGCACCTCTGGGAGGCAGCTGTGAAGGAGGAAAAGTTTCCACACACTAGGAAGCCCCTTCAATGGCATGATGGGTGGGGAGGGGTGGGGAGGAACCTTCGGAGCCATGGAGGAGAGCACAGCAGTAAGGTTGCAGAGGGCAAAGCAGAGACATTCCTGCATAGAGGATCGGTGCCGACCAGCACTAACCAGCCTGAGAGGCTTGTCTGCTTACCTGCTGGGGTGCTTGGTGGCTGGGAGCTGACGCTCTGGCTTAGGAGGCCAGACCCCAGGGAGAGGACTGGGGATGGCTGCGTGAACACAGCCTGAAGGGGGCTAGTGCGCCACAGCTAGCCAGGAGGGAGTCCAGAAAAAGATCTGGACCTGCCTAAGAGGCAGAGACCATTGTTTTGGGTGTGCAAGAAGAGGGTATTCCTTCCCCATCTGCCCACAGAAGGCAGAGCACCGACTAAATGAGCTCCAGAAATGGGCATGAACTGCGGCTATCAGCTCGGACCCCAGAGACAAGCATGAAATGCTAACGCTACTGCTGCAGACACCATGAATCCTATGTGCAAGCACAGGTCACTATCCACACAGCCACCCTGGGAGCCTGTGTAGCCCACCACTACCAGGATCCCATCATCCAGAGACAACTTCCCCATGAGAACAAACAGTGACCCTCAGCCTGTTGCAAAGTCATGGTGGCCTCTGCCACTGCAGGCTTGCCCCACATTCCAATTATAACTACCATATCCCACCATCCTCCCGGTCTGAATGAGCAAGCGCCCCCTTCAGCCTCTGCTTACACACAGAGGTGGGGACACAGCCAAAGCTGAACCCCAGGAGCTGTGCGAACAAAGAAGAGAAAGGGAAATTTTTCCATGCAGGCTCAGGAACAGTGCATTAAATCCCCACGATCAACTTGACGAACCTTGCATCTGTGGAATACCTTAACACACAACGACTCGTCCCAAAAATGAGGCAGTGGACTTTGGGAGCAACTGTAGACTTGGGGTTTGCTGTCTGTGATTGATTTGTTTCTGATTTTTATGTTTATCTTAGTTTAGTTTTTTTTTTTTTTTGCGGTACACGGGCCTCTCACTGCTGTGGCCTCTCCCGTTGCGGAGCACAGGCTCCGGATGCGCAGGCTCAGCAGCCATGGCTCACGGGCCCAGCTGCTCCACAGCATGTGGGATCTTCCTGGACCGGGGCATGAACCCGTGTCCCCTGCATCAGCAGGCGGACTCTCAATCACTGCGCCACCAGGGAAGCCCTTAGTTTAGTTTTTAGCTTTTGTAGTCATTGGTGGATTTGTTATTGGTGTGGTTGCTCTCTTTTTTTATTATTTAAAATTTTTTTTATTTTAATAATTTATTTTTTTATTTACTTATTTTTTTCTTTCTTTTTTCTCCCCTTTCTTCTGAGCCGTGTGGTTCATGGGGTCTTGGTGCTCTGGCCTGGTGTCAGGCCTTAGCTTCTGAGGTGGCAGAGCTGAATTCACGATGCTGGACCACCAGAGACCTCCCAGTCCTATGTAATATCAATTGGCAAGAACTCTCCCAGAGAACTCCATCTTATTGCTAAGACCCAGCTCCACCCAACGGCCAGCAAGCTCCAGTGCTGGATGCCCCAGGACGAACAACTAGCAGAACAGGAACACAACCCCACCCATTAGCAGAGAAGCTGCCTAAAATCATACTAAGTTCACAGACACCCCCAAAACACACCACTGGATGCGGCCCTGCCCACCAGAAAGACAAGATCCAGCCTTATCCACCAGAACACAGGCACCAGTCCCCTCCACCAGGAAACCTACACAAGCCGCTGAACCAACATTACCCATTGGGAGCAAACACCAAAAACAATGCGAACTACGAACCTGCAGCCCGAGAAAAGGAGACCCCAAACACAGTAAGTTAAACAAAATGAGAAGACAGAGAAATATGGAAGCAGATGAAGGAGCAAGGTAAAAACCCACCAGACCAAACAAATAAAGAGGAAGTAGGAAGTCTATCTGAAAAAGAATTCAGGGTAATGATAGTAAAGATGATCCAAAGTCTTGGAAATAGAATAGAGAAAATACAAGAGTGCTTAACTAGGACCTAGAAAAACTAAAGAGCAAACAAACAATGATGAAAAACACAATAAATGAAATGAAAAAAATCTCTAGAAGGAATCAATAGCAGAATAACTGAGGCAGAAGAACGGATAAGTGACAGGGAAGATAAAATAGTGGAAATACTGAGCACAGAGCAGAATAAAGAAAAAAGAATGAAAAGAATTGAGGACAGTCTCAGAGACCACTGGGACAACATTAAATGCACCAACATTTGAATTATAGGGTTCCCAGAGGAAGAACAGGAAAAGAAAGGGTCTGAGAAAATATTTAAAGAGATTACAGTTGAAAACTTCTCTAACGTGGGAAAGGAAATAGTCAATCAAGCCCAGGAAGCACAGAGAGTCCCATACAGGATAAACCCAAGGAGAAACACGTCAAGACACATATTAATCAAACTATCAAAAATTAAATACAAAGAAAAAATATTAAAAGCAGCAAGGGAACAGCAACAAATAATATCCAAGGGGATCCCTGTAAGATTAACAGCTGATCGTTCAGCAAAACTCTGCAAGCCAGAAGGGAGTGACAGGACATATTTAAAGTGAAGAAAGGGAGAAACCTACAACCAAGATTACTCTACCCAGCAGGGATCTCATTCAGATTCGACAGAGAAATTAAAACCCTTACAGACAAGCAAAAGTTAAGAGAATTCAGCACCACCAAACCAGCTTTACAACAAATGCTAAAGGAACTTCTCTAAGCGGGAAACACAAGAGAAGGAAAAGACCTACAAAAACACACCCAAAACAATAAAGAAAACGGTAATAGGAACACACATATGGATAATTACCTTAAATGTAAATGGATTAAATGCTCCAACGAAAGGACATAGACTGGCTGAATGTATACAAAAAGAAATCCATACATATACTGTCTACAAGAGACCCACTTCAGACCTAGGGACACATACAGACTGAAAGTGAGGGGGTAGAAAAAGATATTCCATGCAAATGGAAATCAAAAGAAATCTGGAGTAACAATTCTCATACAGACAAAATAGACTTTAAAATAAAGACTATTACAAGAGACAAAGAAGGACCCTACATAATGATCAAGGGATTGATCCAAGAAGATAACACAATTGTAAATATTTGTGAACCCAATATAAGAGATCATCAATACATAAGGCAAATGCTAACAGCCATAAAAGGGGAAATCGACAGTAACACAATAATAGTAGGCGACTTTAACACCCGAATTTCACCAATGGATGCATCAACCAAAATGAAAGGAAATAAGGAAACACAAGCTTTAAATGACACATTAAACAAGATGGACTTAATTGGTATTTATAGGACATTCCCTCTGAAAACAACAGAATACACTTTCTTCTCAATTGCTCATGGAATATTCTTCAGGATAGATCATATCTTGGGTCACAAATGAAGCCTTGGTAAATTTAAGAAAATTGAAAGCATATCAAGTGTGTGTTCCAACCACAATGCTATGAGACTAGATATCAATTACAGGAAAAAAAAACTAAAAAATACAAAAACGTGGAGGCTAAACAATATGCTACTAAATAACCACGAGATTGCTGAAGAAATCAAAGAGGAAATCAAAATTACCTAGAAACAAATGACAATGAAAACATGACGACCCAAAACCTACGGGATGCAGCAAAAGCAGTTGTAGGACAGAAGTTTACAGCAATACAATCCTACCTCAAGAGGTAAGAAACATCTCAAATAAACAAACTAACCTTACACCTAAAGCAATTAGAGAAAAAAGAACAAAAAATCCCCAAAGTTAGCAGAAGGATAGTAATCATAAAGAAATGAAGGAAACAACAGCAAAGACCAATAATACTAAAAGCTGGTTCTTTGAGAAGATAAACAAAATTGATAAACCATTAGCCAGACTAATCAATAAAAAAAGGGAGAAGACTGAAATCAACAGAATTAGAAATGAAAAAGGGGAAGTAATATCTGACACTGCAGAAATACAAAGGATCATGAGAGATTACTACAAGCAACTATATGCCAGTAAAATGGACAACCTGGAGGAAATGGACAAATTCTAAGAAAAGCACAACCTTCCAAGACAACTAGGAAGAAATAGAAAATATAAACAGACCAATCACAAGCACAGAAAGTGAAACTGTGATTAAAAATCTTCCAACAAACAAAAGCCAGGGCCAGATGGCTTCACAGATGAATTCTATCAAACATTTAAAGAAGAGCTAACACCCATCCTTCTCAAACTCTTCTGAAATATAGCAGAGGGAGGAACACTACCAAACTCATTCTATGAGGCCACCATCACCCGGATACCAAAACCAGAGAAAGATGTCACAAAGAAAGAAAACTACAGGCCATTATCACGGATGAACATAGATGCAAAAATCCTCAACATGATACTAGCAAATGGAATCCAACAGCACACTGAAAGGATCATACACCAAGATCAAGTGGGGTTTATCCCAGGAATGCAAGGATTCTTCAATATATGCAAATCAATCTGTGTGTTACACCATATTAACAAATTGAAGGATAGGGCTTCCCTGGTGGCGCAGTGGTTGAGAGTCCACCTGCCGATGCAGGGGACATGGGTTTGTGCCCCAGTCTGGGAAGATCCCACATGCCATGGAGCGGCTGGGCCCGTGAGCCATGGCCGCTGAGCCTGCACGTCCGGAGCCTGTGCTCTGCAACGGGAGAGGCCACAGCAGTGAGAGGCCCGCGTACCGCAAAAAACAAAAACAAAACAAAAAAAAAACAAAAAAGAAACAAATTGAAGGATAAAAACCATATGATTATCTCAGTAGATGCAGAAAAAGCTTTTGACAAAATTCAGCATTGATTTACGATAAAAAGTCTCCAGAAAGTAGGCACAGAGGGAAACTACCTCAACATAATAAAGTCCATACATGACAAATCCACAGCCAACATCATTCTCAATGGTGAAAAACTGAAACCATTTCCTCTAAGATCAGGAACAGGAGAAGGTTGCCCACTCTCGCTCCTATTTTTCAACATAGTTTTGGAAGTTTTAGCCACTTCTGTTTAGCAATCAGAGAAGAAAAATAAATAAAAGGAATCCAAATCGGAAAAGAAGAAGTAAAACTGTCACTGTTTGCAGGTGACATGATACTATACATAGAGAATCCTAAAAATGCTACCAGAACACTGCTAGAGCTAATCAATGAATTTGGTAAAGTAGCAGGATACAAAATTAATGCACAGAGATCTCTTGCATTCCTATACACTAATGATGAAAAATCTGAAAGAGAAATTAAGGAAACACTCCCATTTACCATTGCAACAAAAAGAATAAAATGCCTAGGAACAAACCTACATAAGGAGAAAAAGAACTGTATGCAGAAAACTATAAGACACTGATGAAAGGTATTAAAGACAATACAAACAGATGGAGAGATATACCATGTTCTTGGATTGGAAGAATCAACATTGTGGAAATGACTATACTACTCAAAGCATACTACAGATTCAGTGCAATCCCTTTCAAGCTACCAATGGCAATTTTCACAGAACTAGAACAAAAGATTTCACAATTTGTATGGAAACACAAAAGACCCTGAAGAGCCAAAACAATCTTGAGAAAGAAAAACGGAGCTGGAGGAATCAGGCTCCCAGACTTAAGACTATACTACAAAACTACAGTAATCAAGACAGTATGGTACTGGCACAAAAACAGAAATATAGATGAATGGAACAGGATAGAAAGCCCAGAGATAATTCCACGCACCTATGGTCACCTTATCTTTGATAAAGGAGACAAGAATATATGATGGAGAAAAGACAGCCTGTTCAATAAGTGGTGCTGGGAAAACTGGACAGCTACATGTAAAAGAATGAAATTAGGACATTCCCTAATACCATACACAGAAGTAAACTCAAAATGGATTAAAGACGTAAAGGTATAAAGACATAAAGGTAAGGCCAGACACTATAAAACTCTCAGAGGAAAACGTAGGCAGAACACTCTATGACATAAATCACAGCAAGATCCTTTTTGACCCACCTCCTAGAGAAATAGAAATAACAACAAAAATAAACAAATGGGACCTAATGAAACTTCAAAGCTTTTGCACAGCAAAGGAAACCATAAACAAGATGAAAAGACAACCCTCAGAATGGGGGAAAATATTTGCAGACAAAGCAACTGACAAAGGATTAATCTCCAAAATATACAAGCAGTTCATGCAACTCAATATCAAAAAAACAAACAACCTAATCCAAAAATGGGCAGAAGACCTATATAGACATTTCTCCAAAGAAGATATACAGATTGCCAAGAAACACATGAAAGGGTGCTCAATATCATTAATCATTAGAGAAATGCAAGTCAAAACTACAGTGAGGTATCACCTCACCCTGGTCAGTATGGCCATCATCAAGAAATCTACAAACGATAAATGCTGGAGAGCATGTGTAGAAGAGGGAACCCTCTTGCACTGTTGGTGGGAATGTAAATTGATACAGCCACTATGGAGAACAGTATGGTAGTTCCTTAAAAAACTAAAAATAGACCTACCATATGACCCAGCAATCCCTCTACTGGGCATGTATCCTGAGAAAACCATAATTCAAAAAGAGACGTGAATCACAATCTTCATTGAAGCACTATTTACAATAGCCAGGACATGGAAACAGCCTCAGTGTCCATGGACAGATGAATGGATAAAGAAGATGTGGCACATATACACAATGGAATATTACTCAACCATAAAAAGAAACAAAACTGAACTATTTGTAGTGAGTTGGATGGACCTAGAGTCTGTCATACAGAGTGAAGTAAGTCAGAAAGAGAAAAACAAATACCATATACTAACACATATATATGGAATAAAAAAAAATGGTTCTGATGAACCTAGGGACAGGAAAGGAATAAAGACACAGACGTGGAGAGTAGACTTGAAGACACAGGGATGGGGAAGGGGAAGCTGGGACGAAATGAGAGAGTAGCACTGACCTATATACACTACCAATGTGGGAAGCAGCTGCATAGCACAGGGAGATCAGCTCGGTGCTTTGTGACCACCTAGAGGGATGGGATAAGGAGAGCAGGAGGGAGACGCAAGAGGGAGGGGATATGGAGATATACGTATGCATATAGCTGATTCTTTTTGTTTTACAGCAGAAAGTAACACAACACTGTAAAGCAATTTTACTCCAATAAAGATGTTAAAAGCAAAAATAGAATTTGATATTCAGCTAATAATTTCTTATGGGAACATTATAACAAGGTTTTACTGAACATGATTTGTTATACAGCAGAAACTAACACAACAATGTAAAGCAATTATACTCCAATAAAGATGTTAAAAAAAATACAAGAAGAACTATCATGCAGGAGATGAGAAATGTGTTTTGTATTTCAATTGGGGAAAAAATGAAGAATGTGTTTTAAATTGCTTTAGAGAGGGTTGGCCCTAACTTCTACTTGTAGGTTCACTAAACTAAGCACACTGTCGTGCCTCAGCCTCTTTGCACGTGCTATTTTTTCTACATGGAGCACTCTTCTCTCTCTCTCGACTTTCTTTACTTCACCTACCATGCAGTTTTCCTTCTCTTGCGTTCTCACAAGGTTTAATTTAATTGTTCATGTGATTGGCTGCTACATCTCCTCCCTGGCAGAGATCATATTCAATTCATCTTTAATTCATCATTCTTATTACAGTGCCTTGCATATACTGGTACTTGATGTTTGCTGAGTGAATGAAAAGTTAAATGGAAAAAATAAAGTTCCCAAAATTAGTCATCTCTCTTGACTAAAGAGATGTAAGTTAACAAAGACAAGTCACTGGGGAAAAAAAATAAAACTGCCTTCTCTCACCAGAATTGGTTAGAAGGTAAATATGTGAAGCCTGTGATAATTTCTTCAAACCTATTCTCACTCCTAAGTATAAAGGGGAGGCAACGAGCACGGCATGTGTGGGGGCCTCTGAGAAGCTTCTGCTTCAGTTAGATCTATCACTTTCCAAGTCTGAGAACAGAATCTGGAGGCAGACTGTTTGCAGTGATACTTTAAGTTGCAGTCCCTGCGTAACTGAATGGCATGAGCTATAAGTTGCAACCTCGTGTATCAGAGCAGCAACTTCATAGCCTGCAACCAGGAAGCCTGAAAACATAAGGGATGGCCTATAACCAGGTAAAGGTCAACTCCCATCACAATAGACAGGGAAGAAAACACACAGCACTTTGCTTTAACTAGAGCTTCCCCAAATTTAAAGTGTGTAAGATTCATGCAGGGAGCTTGTAAACCCACATTCCCATAAGTTATTGATTCTGTAGGTGTAGGAAGCTGCCCAGGAATCTGCAGCTTAACACCAGTGCCTGGTGATTCTAATGCAGTTGGCTCTTTGAAAATCACCACTTTATATTGACTCCAGGGGAAAATTTTCTGCTAATTATATGGCAAAATTCTAAAAATTTACCCAAATAAATAAAAATGATTTAAAAATTTAGCTTCTATGGAATTAATCAAATAATGTAGGAACTTTATTTATTTCCTATTCTTTGCAAGTTAGAGGTATATGGTATATAGTAGTTCAGAGACTATGCTCTGGATTCTTCTTGTGCCCTTGGATTACTGGGCATTTTGGGGAAAGGTGCTTAAGTATTTTGCATCTTTATTTCTTCCTTCTTAAAGAATGGGAATAAGAAAAGCACCTTCAGAGCTGCTGTAAGGATAAAATCAGTTAATATGAAGTGCTTAGTACTATGTGCTTCTCCCAGGAAAAGTTGAATAAAGGTTATCAGTTATGATGATGTTATAACATACAGTTGTGAAGAGTAGATAATATTTGGACAATAATAACTATAGTACAAAGGGGACTGGGAAAAAGTAAAAAATTTCTAAGTATCTATATTAGGACAAGAGCAATAGGTTGCACAGGGTATAAAACAGTCAATTCCACAACACAAGTAAATATACACTTCTGTGGAGGTCCAGAAGACAGAAATAGTGTGTCCTGCCATGGAACGGGGAACAGAGGAGACATAAGAGGATGGAGTGAACTTTGATTTGGGCCTTGAAGGATCAGTAACCTATGAACATATGGACAAAGGTATCCCTGGCAGAGGAAACCTTGAACAAGGTTTGGAAATATTTAAGCACACAAGGTGTGTATGGGTGAGAGAGTGCATCTATTTTGATTTATCAGGGTAGTAGTGAGAAATAAGATAGAAATGTTACATGAGACTGAAAAAAGTAGAAATGAAAGCCTTTGCTTATTTGATGGCTTTTTCCACACAGGTGCATCTAACATGAACAGAGCAGCAGATACATTTATTTCCAGCTTGAGAAGCAGTCCCAGAGGTGGTAACTGGAATGTCAATATCACGGACTTTTCAAAATGAGTCAATTGGAGTCTAGAAAAGAGGTCCTTATTAGTCACGGATAAATATTCAACCGAGCCTGTCACGTGAACCTAACAAGAGGGGAGGTACAGACAGTATTGAACAGATGCAGCATTTTCACACTATGGTCTCCAGCTTTTTTCTAAAGGGAACATTAAAAAAATGACAGTATTTATAACCAAAGAGAATTAACATCACAGCCTTTGGTAATGAGTGCCATAATGTAAGTAAGGGTGCCTGAGTCCAATCTTGGCTCTAGCATTGACACCCCCTGTGGTTTGGGTAAATTCTAAAGCACTAAGGCCACTCTCCTTCCAGGGCTGTGAATCCTAACTAAATTGAAAGGGAAATCATTATAGTAAAAATATCTCAAGACCTTGCATCAGGCCAGCAAATTTGATGCTATTAGCAAAGGAGTATTAAATGAGTACCTTGTTTTTCGGACTTAAAGTAAAAAATATGTTACATGCTCTGTTTATTCCATCAATATTGTAGCAATTGAAAATGAGTTTGTTGAACTTTGCAAAGAAGCAATAATATATGAAATCCATATGTTAGCCATTCAATCATCTTTTGATTATAAAGTTACTGGAAGATAGTCATACCCACAATAAAGATTTTCTGATAATATAATGTATTTGTTATTTATTTTCCTTCAGGAAAATTATATAACAAAAAAATGGTGGAGCTGAGTTCAGATGTTATAAATTTATCACAGAAACTGTTGGCTATGTTTATCTCTACATTAAAAATTCATATGCTTGAAATATATGTATGTATACGTGTGTATATACATTAAAAACATATATGTTCAAAACATATATACATATATATGCATATGTGTTTAAAACAATAAGACAAAAGTTTGTAGGATTCCCCTGAGAGGATTTTCATTCATATATGTTAATGTGATATGGTTAGAAAACCTGACTCCATTAAGAATCCAGAATTGTGCATGCTGTTCATATACTGAAAAGGAAGTTATCCATGATGCCTCATTGAATAGACAACCCTAGATGATTTCTACTTTATGATAGGAATGAGGTGACCTCATGTAAAGTATAGGCCACGTTATTGTCCCTGAAGGTAATGTTAACACGTCAAATGTAAGGGACATGGTTTGTTGAATGACCTCCAGAATTCAATATGGCAACCTCTAGCTCTGACACTTTTGCTGACTAATATACTTGGTAGCATTATTAGCTTTTGTGTTGACACATCTTTTATACTTCCAAACTGTATACATCAATTATTGACAACTTCAGAATGACGATATACCGATACAACCTCACCATTAGAGGTGCTACATAAAAAAGATACCCAACTCGCCTATTCAAAAAATATCACTAGCAGAAGCATGCATTAGTTTGAGTATGAAGAATAATAGTAACATGAATCTAGGGACAAATAGTGGAGTAATTTCTGTAAACATCTGACTTAATCTTTAATATAAAAGAATGAGGGGGGGCAGCTGAGTAGGTCAGAAAGCTTTAATTTAAATTATTTAATGAATTCTGTGATTTTGTTATTGCTAATGTTTTTATATCGAGAACAGGCCTTGTGGTATTAAGTAGCTGGCAGCCCACATCTTAGTAATATTTTTTAGAATCACCATTTATATTCTAAAATATTAATGAGTGAATATTTTATCTTAGAATACTTTATGTACAGAAGTGATTCCAAATTTTCTTATCTTAATTGATAAAATACACTGCCTGTAGAAACATATGTCTTTTAAAATAAGCTTAGGAAAATCTCACCTTTATTTTTTTTTAAGTAATGTCCACTTCTGGTCTGATAGCAGAACATCATGAATTTGGCTAGATTTCCCAATAAATAAATTATGTCCTAAGGCAAATTAGCTTGCTTTGGGACTCTGGCTAAACAAAATCATGTTTTGGCTCTTTATTCCTCCTAAAACCCAATCCTCAGAGCTTGTAGGCAGAACTAAAATGGTTATTAGTAATCATGTACCACCTTTTGGCATTTTATTGTTTTATTCTGTAGGGGTATGTGCCTTATTTATCAAAAATATATAGAATACAGGGGGAAATAATTTATCATGGCCTAGAGCAATCTAGTTTCACAAAAATTTGCTACATACCTACTGTGAGTCAAGAAATGTTTACTTGAATTTTGGTTGATAGGTAGTATTCAAGAGTATTAAGCAAAGGCATTAGTCTGGATGTTGTGTGAGAGATGGATTTGCGGCAATCACCTCATCAGGAAGGTGATGCCATGGTCCAGGCTAGAAATGTCCAAACTTAGGCTGTGAGAAAGATGATGAAGAAAGAATTAGAGAAGAATTCAAGGAATCCTAAGGGTGTAAACTGGCTCATTCTGATGATTAATTGTATATAGAGAATAGAGACAACTGAGGGAATAAAAAAAGTTGAGGGTGTTTCTAAGATTTTTAGCATAGGTTGGGATGGTTAATGATATCACCAGATGCAATAGAGAACACAGGAGAAGATATTGCTTGGAGGCAGAGGAATATGATGAGTTAAGCTTTAGGGTATATTAATTTGGAGGTTCTTCAAGGCATGCAGGTAGAGCTTTCCAGCTGGGATGTGAAAGTCTGAAGCTCAAGGAAATCTGAGGGATGGATATAGACATTTAGTCAGGATCAGTAAATGGTAGTGGAGTAGATGAAATCACTTCTGGAGAGAATGGAGAGGAAGAATAAAAATAGTTTGATGGCAAAACCTTGTAAAGAGTATTGATGTTTAAGGCATAGATATGATAAATGATACTATAAAGGAATGGAGTGGAAAGATAAGAAAGATAGAAGAAGAACCAACAATATGGTTTCAATGAAGCAAAGGAATTTGATGAATAACCAAACTGAGTGTTCACTTAAAATGTCAGCTTCCTTGGAGAAAGGCACTTGCCTGACTTGTTCACTGCTAAATCCCCAGCACCAGGAGCAATGTCTGAACCTAAAAGGACACTCAATAAGTGTTAAACGAATGAATCAAACAGCAGCATAATGTGCACTATAGAGGTTTATTCAAATAAACACTAAAAAATCACCATTGATGAGGTAATTGAGGACATTGACAAAAGTGATTTCAGTGAGATGGTGGCAGCAGCAGTCAAACTCTAAGGAAAGGTTAAATAATACAAACACTGAGGGATGACTTCTTTTCAAAATAGTTGTATATAAAGGAAAGGTAAGAGGAAGACAGCTCTTAAAATAATAAAAATAAAGCTTGGGAGACAGAAGATTATCAAAAGAAGAAAGTCCTGAAATGTCAGAATACAAAGGATTGGAGTCAAGTCATCCTGAAGTGGAGCACAGAAAGGAGAATCCCACCACCAGATTGTAATTTCTTTTTTTTTTTTTGCGGTACGTGGGCCTCTCCCGTTGTGGAGCACAGGCTCCGGACGCGCAGGCTCAGCGCCCATGGCTCACGGGCCCAGCCGCTCCGCGGCTCGTGGGATCTTCCCGGACCGGGGCACGAACCCGTGTCCCCTGCATCGGCAGGCGGACTCTCAACCACTGCACCACCAGGGAAGCCCCAGATTGTAATTTCTTGATAACTAAGACAGTATCTCACTCTGTGGTCTTACTACAGGTTCTGACACGAAGCAGGTACTCAGATTGGGTGCTCTCGCTGAATCAACTACACTTAAACTAACTACTCCAAGATGAAACCTGGTTTAGTTTGTATTTATTAGTCCAGTCCATCCCCTCTATCGCCCCCCTCTCCTCTGTCAGCTTGGCAGCTGAAACAGAGATCTCAGGAGCTGGGCCCACACTTGAAGGAAAAATGATTGAAAATGATCAGAAGGGTGGTAGCACTATCTGTAGAAGGGGCTTAATTATGCTCCAGGGAACTCTGAGGAAATTGGATGAAACCATTGTTCTCCATTATGAAATTAATTCTCACTCATTGAGAGATAAGATGTGTTATACAACACTTGAAATTTTTATAAGATTCAAAGGGCTTGAATCAGATACTAAAACTATTTGATATCGGCAAAATACATATTTTATAGCTATTTGTTGGCTCAAAAGTTTGTTCTAGTGGATACAATTAAATTACTTTCATGTGTTTACCTGTATATTGAAAAATAGTATTATTTTAAACCTGGAATTTGTTTTTGTTCCCTTTCCTTCCTTCCATCTTTCTCCTAGAAGGCATATATGTATAAGCTGGATATTTTCATTTAGGTGATTATATTCCTATTTTGCTTCATGTTTCTCTCTTGCCTTTACACAGCTAGTTTACAGTGTTTGGATACATTCTTTGGTATCTGTAGTGATTTGCCAAAATACTAATTATAGGTAGACTATTATATAAGTTACTGCTGCTGCTCTGAAGGCTGAGCATTTGGAGCTTTGTCATTGACAGTTGCAGATATTGGGAGCTGTTTTATCTAGATTTACAGGATGTCTCAGCAAACCTTTAATCTGATGTGATTGTGCCAAAATAACCTGATGCCATGCATATACAATATGTCTATGCTAAAAATTCCCACAAAAATTTGGATGAGTAACCTTTCAGGCAAAGTAACTGGGATCTGCTATTTTAAAAACAGAACTAACACAATTGTGTTTGTTGTTTTCAAATAGCAAAAAGTATTTTATCACTAAATATGCTCAATTGCTTAACACCCTGTCTGTAAATATGTGTTATGCTAGGTCTCCCTTAGAAAATGTCAATTTGACATATAGGTGCTTATTTATTTTTCTCTATAGTCATGACAGTAGAGCCCCCATTGTTCCTTTGTGATGGGAAACTACTTAGACTATCTCCTAGGACTATTTTTGACCACCTCAAAAGTCTATAATATAATCAGTTTTAGAATCAACTAATTCTAAATAGTTGGAGGTGGTCAATTATCTAGAAATTAGCTAGAAAAGGGAGGAAAAGCATTGAGATTTGACTTGTGTTAATGTTTCTCAAACTTTCATGTGCCTAAGAGTCACTTGGGAGGATTATTAAATTTGTAGTTTCATGGGCTCTGTCTCATGCCTACTAGACAGGAATCTATGGGTATGGAGGCTGGACCCGGTAATCTAATAACCACCCTTGGTGAATTTTTTGTCAGTGGCCTAGACACACACTGTGTCCAGGAAAAAATTTTAAACTTTCTTGGATTCAATACCAGATTTTTTATCTTAGTTTTTATATTTTCTTTCAGTCTCTATTCATATAAGAAGGTATTGTGGGATTATCAATAGACCGTCATGAGTCTGGCAACCAAGAGAGAGTGAAGGTCAAGAGAAGAGAAAGAGGTGCCTCCCCCTCCTCTTTGGACAGGACATGGTGATAAGCTATTCCTACTTATAAAGCAAAGTGCCCATTAGAGGCAAGTGACCAGGGAAGTGAAGGGAATTAGGTCATTCCCTGAGCAGGTAAACTTGCTATTTGAATTATCTGGGGAACCGGCCTGATTTTTTTTTTTCTTGTCGATGGAGACTTGGCCTAAATTTGTCCTCACTGCACACACATACCAAGTATGATAAGTAGTCGGACAAATCCAGTGGTCCAGGGTGCTCTTGAAACATTTGTATTAGTCTTTCATTAGCATCAACACCGGATTAAGTTGAATTTTTATAACCCCTTAGGTGTTATGAAGACTTTTCATGTAGGTTGTGTCATTTGAGCCTTAAAAAAGTTCAATACAGGATTTTGGTTCCATGTTAATGCTTAAAAGACTAAAAATGCAGGAAAATCTAACAGCTTGGCTATTTGGAAGTCAGGGACTAAAACCCAGGTTCCCTGACATATTGTTCAGTGTTATATCTTTTTTAAAAAAATAAATTAATTTATTTATTTTTGGCTGCACTGTTTCTTCGTTGCCTTGCGCAGGCTTCTCATCGTGGCAGCTTCTCGTGTTGTGGAGACGGGCTCGAGGCGCACAGGCTTCAGTAGTTGTGGCTCGTGGGCTGCGTTATTGTGGCTCACGGGCTCTAGAGCACAGGCTCAGTAGTTGTGGCGCCTGGGCTTAGTCGCTCCAAGGTATGTGGGATCTTCCGGGACCAGTGCTTGAACCCGTGTCCCCTGCGTTGGCAGGCGGATTCTTAACCACTGTGCCACCAAGGAAGTCCCCAGTGTTATATCTTTGATTGTGCTTTGGTTTCTTTTTTCTTTAAAAAAAATTAAGAAATAATTGTTGATACTTACTAATACGAATCAGAATCTATTAGAATATTTTAAGTTGCAAGTCACAGAAAGTCTCAATCTGGCCTAAACAATAAAGGTGATTTATTGACTCTTCAAAGCAAATGCTAGTATAACTAATATTGCTTCAGAGAGGCTTGACCCTGGAACTCAAATAAGGACTTGCTATTATCCTCTATTTCTTCACTCAGCTTACCATTGTTGACTCTGTTCTGCAGCACCATCTTTCTCTGTGGCCCTAAAACAATGGCCAGCAGCACCCAAATCAAAGTTTTTCTTCTTATCCAGCAGGAAAGAGAAAGCTTTTTGCTCTTCCTCTGACCCATAGCAGGATTAAAATCTCTTGGGCTTCCCTGGTGGCTCGGTGGTTGAGATTCCGCCTGCCAATGCAGGGGACACGGGTTCATGCCCCGGTCCGGGAAAATCCCAAATGCCGAGGAGCGGCTGGGCCCGTGAGCCATGGCTGCTGAGCCTGCGCGTCCGGAGCCTGTGCTCCGCAACGGGAGAGGCCGCAACAGTGAGAGGCCCGCGTACCGCAAAAAAAAAAAAAAAAAAATCTCATTAACCTGATTTGAATCTTCTGTCCAGTTCTAGGGGCAGAATAGATGGTATGATGGTTTAAGTCAAGCAGAGTTCACACTTGAAGTTACGGTTCTCAAAAACCCATTGTTAAGGGAAAAGGATGTTCATGGAGGTCAAAATAATTTTGTTTATCAGAATTCTGATTTCAAAGTCCCAATATCCTTTACTGTTGATTTAAAAAATATTTGCCTGGTCAGCTGGAGGTTTGTGATAGTGAAGTCAAAATACTGAGGAACAAACCAATTAGACTAGTTTTATAGAGGAAAAATCCCATGATTCTCCTAATTCTGGCCATCATTCTGACAAAGTTTTACTTTTGATAACAAAAGGAACCAGGATGGAGACTGTACCTGATTCACAATAATCTCTTTTTTTATTAATATATAAAATAATATTAATATATAAAATATATAATAATGAAATATATAGGGTATGTTCTATAACAGTAAGTCTTAAATCACTGATCGTTTGAGGACGTGGTGGGCCATTTCTGTGGCTTTATTCCAGCCCTGCTCTCCAGAGCCTTACTAGGATGAAGAAAGTTGACTTCTTTGCAACAGCATTGGCACTAATTACTAGATATACAAAAAGAATGTATCAGTGGAAGAAAAATATGGAAGCAAAAGACAGATTAGGAGAGTAATTTTCATGGATCTTTCTTAGAATTCTCCTATGCCCAAAGAAAAACCCTCTAAAGTTTAGGAAGATTAGTTTATCTTGAGAGAAACCATTCCAATTTTAAGAGCAACAGGAGTTTACACAGAAAAAGTAAGCATTAAAGTGCTTCATTCAGTGAACAAATATTTCTTAAGCAGCAACTCTGTGCAAAGGATTTATTTAAGCATCCTGTTCAATTACTGCAGAGGATCCATTGTGTTTGTTGGTTTTCTTTTATGTTTGTTTAATTTATGGATTGAGTAGCCTCTAATCCCGAACTTTCCTTAGGAGGATATTGATTTGCTTTTTGAAAATCACAACTTTGTAACTCTCAGTTCAAGTGGTTGCAACATACTAACCATACCTCAGTTCTAGCAATGAGCCCTGACCACCTGCCTGGCCAAGAATAGAATTTTTGTTTCCCTCTCCACAGTAATTGGTTCAGAGATTGATCCTCACCAGATCAACAGCAGTTATTTCAGGACGTTCTGCTGAAGCTATTAAGAAAGAGAAACTGTTATTACTCTTTACATGAACTACTTAGATACAGGCATCAAGCTTCTGGGGGCCACCACGGGAAGGGAACTCCCTGGGAAATAAAAACAACATGGAAGAGAGAAGAGTTGGGAGATGCAGATGAAGATCTAGTCCTGATGATAACATCTGAGCGGCTATTATTGTCAGTGTCTGAAATGATACCATATACTTTTCAGTTAGGAAAACCTATACACTTTCTTGTTTAAACCAGTTTGATTTGTGTTTCTTACACAATTAAGTTATAGATTAACATAGTTGCCAATGCTAACAGGTTTATAAATGTAAACCCTTATTTTTAAACAAAGAATTAGAGAATTGAAAAAATATGTGTAATATAAAGAGAATATAGCTAGTTATAGTGGACATTGTGTTAAACTAAATAGAAACAGTTTGTATAAGCCCCTGAAATTTTCTAAAGGGTAGACCCAATTTAATTGCAAAGTTTCCCCTCCTTTATCACAAGGGGTCTGAGTTTCATCCCCTTGATAGAAAGACCAAAGCAGAAACCACATCTGTGCATACTATGTTGTTTTTAAATAAAATGTGCCTATTTCTCAGAGGAGGCTACTCCAGGGTCAGGAAATTTTATTAATTAAATGCCTCAGGCATTTAATTTTACCTTAAACAGGTTAAACAGGGAATTTGAAATTTGTAGATTTTTGGTCTAGCATGTTCATCTAAGTGACTTTCTGTTTGTGACATTTGGAAAGTGCAAACCAGGAAACAACTGAGTGTTTTGATAACTCCTAAAATAAATGGTAAGAAACCATAAGAAGGTGCGAAATTGTGCACTTTTAGTTTAGGTTCAAATAGGGAAAATCGTCCTTTCTTTTTGGCGTAAAATTTTCATACAACTCATTTTGAAATGTGGCACTTTGTTCCTTTCCACTGCTGAATATTATTCATTGTATCTTCTTATATGAATATACATACCATGATTTGTTTGTCTAAGGGCCAGTTGATGGATATTTGAAGTTTCTTCCAGTTTGAAACTATTAAGAATAAAGTTGCTATGAACGTTCAAGTGCAAATGTTTTAAGGATAATTAGTTTCATTTTTCTGCTTACACAACTGGCTAGTTGGATAATTTGTATGGTAAATTTATATTTAACTTTATAAGAAATTAACAAGCGATTTCCAATTTAGCTGTACCACTTTGTATTGCTATTGGAGGAGGTCACCGAGAGGACACGACAGCTGATTGACCTGCATGTTGGACTCTGGCCATTCGAGGCTCCTCCACCCCTCCCCCGTCCTTGGAATGTACATTCCGCGCACCATTTCCCCCACTGGAAGCTGTTTGAAGAGCGCAGCCTTGAGAGAGTAAGGTGTTGTTGAGACCATCTGGACCGAATACGCTGACTGAACCCAGTTAAAGCCTCTACATAAACTTTTTTTTTTTTTTTTGCGGTACGCGTGCCTCTCACTGCTGTGGCCTCTCCCGTTGCGGAGCACAGGCTCCGGACGCGCAGGCTCAGCGGCCATGGCTCACGGGCCCAGCCGCTCCGCGGCATGTGGGATCTTCCCGGACCGGGGCACGAACCCATGTCCCCTGCATCGGCAGGCGGACTCTAAACCACTGCGCCACCAGGGAATCCCTACATAAACTTTTAAGACTGGCGGTCGGTGCGGAGATCTCGTCTTTCGGCTGCTGAAGACAAGGCTCGTGCGTAAGTTCTCTTGCTTATTAAACGTGCCACCTACCAATCTGGAGTGGCCTGGCTTTCTTTGGCCTCAGATCCTTGCCTTCCGTGTACTGTGGTGGCCAGTTTGCAGGCCAACAGTTCTCACCAGCCATATATGAGTTCCAATTTCTCTACCTTGTCACTAATAATACTTGTACTGTCAGTTTTGTGTGTGTGTGATTTTTTGGGTTTTTTTAGGCATTCTAGGAACTGTGAGGTAGCTATCTAATGTTTTTAACTTGCATTTCTTCAATGACAGGATGTTGAACATTTTTCCATATGATTATTTGCTATTTGTACAACTTTGATAAAGTATCTGTTGAAAGATTTTGCCTATTTATATATTTTTAAATTAGTTTGTCTTCTTAAAGTGTTGTAAATCCAAGTTATTTATATGTTTTGCAAATATCATGCTGTTTCTTTTTTTAAAATAGTATATTTTACAGAGCAAAATATTTTAATTTTGATGAAGTCCCATTTATTTAGTTAGTTTGTTCATTCATGGTTTTGTATCCTATCTAAGAAATATTTGCTTAATCCAGTTTTCTCCTATGGTGCTTTTTCTAGAAGTATATCTTTAGCTCTCACATTTAGGTTTATTACTCATTCAAAATTCATAGTGGTGTAGGTAAGGTAGGAGTTTCATTTTTGCATATGGTTATCCAATTGTTCCAGTACCATTTGTTCGAAAGGCTATTGTATTTGTTTCCTATTAGTACTATGACAAATTATCAGAAATGTAGTAGCTTATAATAAGACAAATTGATTATCTTATAGTTTGGAAGTCAGAAGTCCAAAATCAGTGTTATTGGGCTAAAGTCAAGATGTTGGCAGTGCTGGTATCTTCTAGAGCTTCTAGGGAAGAATCCTTTTCTTACCTTTTTCAGATTCTAGAGGTTGCCAAGGCTCCTGTCCACTTCCTCCATCTTCAAAACCAGCAGTATAACACTGTCAAATCTAGTTTACTGAGTCTGCTTCTGTCATCACATTGCCTTCTTTCACTCTGAATCTTCCTCCCTCTCATAAGTACCCTGGTAATTATATTATGCCCACCTGAATAATTACATCGTGCCCACTCAGAAAAAAGGATCCTTAACAACATTAGCAACGTTCTTTTTGCCACACAAGGTAGTATTTCATAGGTTTAGAGGATTAAGACATGGACATCTTTGGGAGGAGGCATTATTCAGTCTACCACACCTATCATTCCATCCACTGAGTTACTTTTGTTTGAAAATCAATTGACCATATAGGTATGGGTCTGTTACTAGACTCTCTATTCTGATCCACTGATCTATATTTCTATCCTTACACCAATGCCAAACAGTCTAAATTACTGTAGCCTTAGAATGATTACTGAATTCATGTAGTAAGAGTCCTGCAACTCTATTCTACTTCACACATTTGACTATTCCAGATCCTCTACATTTATGTATAAATTTTAAAAGCCAGTTTTTGAAGTCTACATCAAAACGTATATATCAAGTTGAGGAGCATTAACAGCTTAGTAATATTAGATTTCTGATCAACAAACATGATATATATGTATATGTATATATATACATATATCCTTTACTTGTCTTCTATAATTCCCTAAGCAGTTTTTTATAGACTTCAGTATGTAGAGCTTGCACATATTTTGTTAAATTTATTTCTATGTAATTCACGTTTTATGATATTAAAATGGTATTTGTTTTTACATTTTAATTTTCAATTGTTTGTGGCAAGTATATAGAAATACAGTTGAATTTTACATTTATGTTATATCTTATAATTTTGATAAATCCATTTATTAAGTCTGGTAGTCTTTGTATATTCTTTAGATTTTTCTATATAGATGTTCAGATTATCTTGAATAAAGATGATTTAACTTCTTTCTTTTCAATCTGAATGCTTTTTACTATTTTCCTTGACTTATTGCTCTGGCTAGAATTTCCAGCATTATGCTGAATAAAAATTGTGACAGTGGACATCCTTGCCTTGTTCCCAATCTTAGGGGATTTCATTATAAAGTATGATAAAAATGAAGTCTTATGCAAATTCCTTCACTGGTTCAAGTTCCCTTGTATTATTGGTTTACTGAGAGTTTTTAATCATGAATTCATGTTAACTTTTTTATATGCCTTTTTTACATCTACTGATACATTACTTGTTTTTGTCTCTTGAGGTGAAATACATTGATTGGTTTTCATCTTAAAACCCCCAAATTTTAAAATTCATCTTGCATTCCTAGGTTGAACTCACTGAGTCATGATGTATTATCCCTTTTATATATTAACTAGTTTTTTCACTGTATGATCTTATATGCAGAATCTAAAAAACAAAATCTCATGGATACAGAGAACAGATTGGTTGTTGCCAGAGGTGGAGGTTGGAGGGGTGCAAAATGGGTGAAGGGGGGTTTAAAAAGTACAAACTTGCAGCTATAAAATAAGTCCTGGAGGTGTAACGTACAGCATGGTGACTGTAATTAATACTGTATTTATACTTAAAAATTGCTAAGAGTAAATCTGAAAAGTTCTCATCACAAGAAAAAACATTGTAACTCTGCATAGTGATGTTAACTAGACTTATTTTTTTAGACTTATTTTTATATTGAGAAATGATCACAGTATCAAATTATGATGCACCCCTGAAACTGTTATATGTCAATTATGTCTCAATTTAAAAAACCTACTTTGAGCTATGACTGATACAGAAAGCTTGCACATATTTAGTGTAAACCATGTGATGAGTTTGCCTCATTTTAAATTTTTTTAATTACGAAATTTATAAGCCTGTGTCTTAGAAAAGATGCTTGTCCTGTGTTGCACTTGGCAGTTTCCCACACTGTTTTGTCATCATAAGTACGTGGTTTCCCCCCTCCAATGATGATAGAAGAAGTAACACACTAGGAGGAATAGAGGAGTTGGGAAGTTTGTAGTCATCATGGTATGGACCTAGTTGAGCGAGAAGCCCCAATAAATGTTAAAGCGAGAGAGGAAGTGGTTGTGGAGAAGGGTGTTTCCCTGGTCTCAGTTTCTCCCCATCAACTGCTCACATTAGTGGGCAGAGTTTCAGTGAAATAAATACATTCCTAGTATTCAGAAGGCAGAGAGGAGAGACAGAGACCTACCTCATGCATACTCAGGATTTTGCCCTACCATGGCCTAAATATGCAGCCTTCAGACAACAGCCCCCTCCAATGATAAACCCCACCTGTAGGGCTGTAGGGGTCTGAAGCCCTGGAGTGGGACCTATATTGTGCCGTCACACTGTGCATAGGGATGAATGGAAGGAGCTGCGCCTTGTGGGTTTTAGTTTCCCCAGCTGGAAAGTTTGAGCCTTGAATGAGATGATTCCCAACTGACACAAGCCAACATGCTCCCTTTCTATGTGCAGGGGCACCCAGCAGACACGTGGTTGGCCAAGGAGCTTTGTAAGCAGCTGAAAGGCTTTGAAAATCTCGAGAGACTGATTCCCAGCAAGGCAGTGTTAATGTTCTGGGGTGGAGTCGACTCAGCTGATTGTGAGTGATTGAACCTGCTCAGGCAGCTGCCTGAACTGACTAGTTACAGTCAGTAAGTTGTTGTAAGGGGCACTCAGGGGCATGCTCCAGGTCAGGGAGAGCCATTTCCTCCCTCAGGAAGGCTGACCTTGGTGGTCCACGTCCCATCTTCATGTATTTGGACCATCTTTTCAGGTACCTAAGAAGGGGTCCGGAAGAGCCTGGGTCGTAAGTGTGCGGTGTCATGGGTGGTGAGGGGCTGACATGCTCAGCTTGGGCAGCAGGTCCAGAGACATTGGGGCTTGCTTGGCTGCATGACACAAAGCTTCCATCCTGAGAGCTTTCCCTTCCCAGCGGCTCTTTGACTGTAAAATGTGATAACAGATGAGGAGGCAGGGCAGCTGGTGACAGATGGTATCCTCTGAGAGGTCCTTGAAGCCTTGCACAGCACTCACTCCTCAGGTGCCCGGAACGGGGCTTGAGGAGCTGATTCGTCCCTCAGCCTCCTCTCTGTCTTCCTCTCCTGCTTCTCCCTGATGCAATTTTCTAACATTTTGTAAAGGTTTTTTGTGAGAGATGTTGAATTGTAGTTTTCTTGTAGTATCTTTGTCTAATTTTGAAACCAGGGTAATGATGGCCTTATAAAATGAACTGAAAAACAGCTAGTGTAAAACTAGCATTATTTATGCCTTACATGATTGATAAAAGTCACCAGTGAATCCATTAGGCCTAGAGTTTTCTTTCTTGGAAAGTTTTAAATTATGAATTCAGTTTCTTTTGTAGGCAACAGGCTATTTAGGTTTTCTATTCTTGATTTAGTTTTGGTAATTTGTATTTTTCAAAGTATTTGTTCATTTCATGTAAGTACTCTAATTTATTAGCATGAATTTTTTCATAAAATTCCCTTATTATCAGTCATCTATGGTAATGCCCCTAATTTCATTCCTTACACTGGTAAATTGTATTTTCTTCTTTTTTAAAATCAGTTTATTTTATCCATTTATTGTGCTTTTCAAAGAACCAGCTTTTGAATTCATTGATTTTCTCTACTTTTTTTGATTTTCTGTTTCACTTTATATTTCACTGATTTCTGTTATTATTTCCTTATTTCTACTTACTTTAGATTTAGTTTGATTTTTTTCCTAGTTTCTTAAGTTGAGACTTAAATCACTGCTTTGAAACTTTTCTTCTTTCCTAAAATGTTCATTTAATTTAATGCTATAAAATTCCCTGCAAGGCTTTAGCTATGTGCCTCTTATTTTCGTATGTGGTATTTTCATTCAATTGAAAATATTTTATAATTTGCCTGTGATTTCTCTTTGTGAGTTTTTTCCAAGTGTGTTGTTTAGTTTTCCAATACTGGGAAGTGTCCAGATATCTTTCTATAAGTTTAATTTTGTTTTGTTCAGAGGACATGCTTTGTATGCATTCAGTCCTCTTAAATTTCTTTTGATTATGGACCAGAATATGGTCTGATTTGATGAATGTTCTGTGTACACTTTAGAAGAATGCTTAGTCACCTAACATGGAATAGAATGTTCTATACATGCCAATTTGGCAAAGTTGATGGTGTTGTTCAATTCATCTATATCTTTATGCTTGTTCTATCAGTTTTTGAGAAAATGGTATTGGACTATACAATTGAGTTAATTTCACATTAATCAAGTTAATTGTGAGGTTGTTACAAGGACTCACAGGTTTCAAACAGTTTCTACTCACAAAACAACTTTATTATTGAAGGTCTCTAACCATTACCAACCTACCTGTAAGCGAAGCGTGTTAGTACCAGGAAACCCGAGGTCTCTCATGATGACGATTTTTTAGAGTATGCTGATTCTGTAGGCATATTCTAGTTATGTGACCAGCCCTATTGGAGCCCCTATCACTACCATTTACTGAAACCAGGTGCAAATCATAAATCCAATTAGTATTTCTAAACAATATTGTCAAACTATTAAATCCTGGTCTGAAACAACTCACAGACACATGGTTGCAGAATATTATTTATCTTTACAATAGATTCCATAGAATTGCCCAAGGGTCAGTAGCTCTGGAGATAAGCATGAGATCAATCCAGGCCAGCTGAAATAAATCCACCCTGTATCAGTGAGGTATAGGTATCAATTTAAGGAGACAAACTACACAATTTCTGTGCAAATTTTACCATATTTTTGCACCAACTTAACTCTTTTCTTACAGTCTTTGCCTACTGTAGTTTGAACTTTATTATAAGCTTATGCTTACAGCTTATAATAAATAATTAACCCATTATTAATGAGACAGAAGTCCTCTTCAGGCCAATATCTTCCATTGAGATTGCATCCTAAGCAGATTTTCACTCAGTTTCCTAGTACATTTGGTCAACTATGTCTGTATTATCATGTCTTATTTTCACCTATCAAATTGACTTTACCAATGATCTCAGAACTGTACCAAATTGCACCATTTCTATGAATATTAAAAATATAATTACAAAACAAAGCAGAAATTATGAATGTATTATTGTTACTTCCCAATAGAAATAACTATTTCCTGTGTGCCAAATATTATTATGTACACAGTTATTAACCAAAAATGATGTGTTAGTGAAATATGGAGTTCTAGGTGTTCTGAATGAAGATACCTTCCTTCATCACACAGGATCAAATCAAAATGGGATTCAAATGGAAGAGCCTTTTAAGAAAGCCCCTTAACTGTCTTTCAGTAGTATTCATGTAAAAGTTAAAGATTTTTCTATACTCACAAGTTGTACAATTGAGCTATCTTATTCTGGTCCATTGATGTTGCCAGAGCTGTTAAGAAGACTATGTAAAATATACTCCCCATTTGGAAACTTGTGTTAACGAGGGGATCCATATAGTTCCATGAATGGACTACCTGTGTTTTGGCAGTTGTATACCAGGCCAGTGGGATTGGCTTTTTTTTTTTTTTTTTGGCCTCCATTTGAAGTAGTATATCTAAAACTCCTGCTTGTGCTATAGTACAAAGCTCTTTCTTCACTGTTCTGTTCGGGCTTGTTGTCTTAACTTTGTTCCATTTGTAAAAACTATTCAGTTAAAACTGCATCATCAAACTAAACAGCTTGATGCCTACCTCATAAAATTTGAATACTCCCCAAGCCACCTTTTTTTGCAGGGTCTTTTTTTTTTTTTTTTTTTTTTTTTTTTTTTTTTTTTTT
>RJWK010017240.1:0-13463 GCA_004363435.1 Platanista minor
TCCTGCGGCAGTAATTCTCTAGATCACGGAGGATGTTAAAATCGAAAGTCCCTTCAGGAGCCCATTTGGATTGGTTGTCTACGGGGTACTGTGGCCTGGCCACGGTAGAATAGAAAACAAGGCGTTTGCGGCGGAGGTAAGTTAGCCAGGAGACACCCCAGGGGCGTCTTAGGATCTGGTTTGGATTGTGAGGTTCCCATGACTCTCAGCTTGTCCCTGAGTGAACGGAGAGAGAGAGAGAGGCGCCCCTGGTCTCAGTCTCCAATCACGGCGGGTCGGGGAGCAATCAGACGTCCGGGACGTCTCCACGGCCACTGAGGCTCGGGAGGAGGACGGAGGAGTCCCTGACGCGGCCGCGATGGCGGACAGGGAGTCCGGCGGACAGGGACTCTGGGAGTCAAAGGGAAGGAAGAAGGGGACGTACCCCGTTTTCTGCCCGATCGGGTGGGTGAGTGGAGGTTTCCCGGTCGTCTTCTGGGGGAGGGGAGGGGTGGCCCACGCGGCAGCCCGCGGGGCTCTGTACCCCTCCCGGGTTTCCGCACCAAATGTAAGGTCTGGCTTATAAGAACTGGCATCGTGAAACAAAGGGAAGCTTTAAACAAGCTTTATTTAGGGAGCGCTCCCGGGCGAGGTGCGCTGGTCCGAGAGAGGGGCCGGAGAAGTCGCGCCCGGGTGACGGTTGGGGCAAGATTTATACGGGGAAGAGGAAGGAGGGGCCGTCAGACCAGGAAGGCGCCTTTTTTTGGGTGAAGCAGCCCTTATGTGGTAGTTCCTTTGGCAACGTCGGATACCAGTTGCATCAGCTTCAGGACCCTTGATTCCGCCCTCCGCTGGGCCGTGTCGTTAGATAAGCAGGAGGGTTGGGGCCGTGTTGTCAGATACCAGTTGCATCAGCCACCCTGAACCTGCCGGCCTTACAATGGGGTGCTAGCCCTGGGGACTAATGATGCCACCTGACTGGGTGCACTGGAGTTGTAGTCTCTAACATGGGGCCCCAGCTCCAGCCCGGGACCTCCTGGGCACACGAAGTCTTTCCAAAGGCATGGGGGTGGGTGGTGCTTAGGGAGTAAATGTCCAGATTGCCAGATTCCATAAGTACTCTTTAAAATTGATCACCTTTCAAAATTGCTTTTCTCTCACTCTACAATGAACAGAATGCATCCCTCTCCGCCCAATACACTTTTTTTTTTTTTTAGCAGCCTTGCCCTTTCAACTGCCCCAGTATGGACCCCAAATCATATAGGCCTTGGGGTAGGGTCCCTTGAGAAGAAGCAAGAAGAGAATCACACACACAAAAAAACCCAAAAAACAAAAAACAAGTCCATCTACCTTAGAGTTTAAATATTTAAGGTTTACAAAAAGGCCTCAGGGAACTGTGAATCTCTTTCAAAGCACCTCTCCTCCTTCATTTGCACCGTTCTCAGCAATGGGGAAGAAACTTGGTGAGTGCTGTCATTTATTCGCCTGGGTTTTGGTCTAATTTGTATGTTTTGCCTGATTTCAAGGAGGTGTCGAGAACAGCTCTGAATTTCTGCCGACTAGTCAGCGTTACATTGTCAAGTAAAAGGAAGGTACATTGGAGGGAAGTAAGCGCTTTATATTCTTTATAACATCTATTTCAAGTCATAGGAGAAATATTTTCATTTACTTTTATCTAAGATTATTAGATATGTAAATTTTAATATTTAGAGACTTATGGTCCCAGAAATTTTTTCTTTTACGGTACGCGGGCCTCTCACTGCTGTGGCCTCTCCCGTTGCGCAGCACAGGCTCCGGACACGCAGGCTCAGCGGCCATGGCTCACGGGCCCAGCCGCTCCGCGGCATGTGGGAATCTTCCCAGAACGGGGCACGAACCCGTGTCCCCTGCATCGGCAGGCGGACTCTCAACCACTGCGCCACCAGGGCAGCCCCCAGAAAAAAATTTTAATGAATTTCAAATATATGCTTATGTATTTTCTGGGTTCAGACAAGTATGATAAGGTGGCCAATTAAAGGCTTTCAAAAAGAAAACGAATGACTTTAAGATCCACTTAGGTGGGGGAAATGGAACAAAAATCTGAAGTTGAGTATCAAAAGGAACAGAGTAAAAGACTTGGAGTTCATGTTTTATAAAACATAGGTTTGGTGTTGAATTACCATAATATTTAGAATCCCTCATCTACACTGGAAAGAATTTTGTAATAATTTTACTTTTAAATGTAAACTTAAAGATACATCAGGGGGCTTCCCTGGTGGCGCAGTGGTTGGGGGTCCACCTGCCGATGCAGGGGACGCGGGTTCGTGCCCCGGTCCGGGAGGATCCCACGTGCCGCGGAGCGGCTGGGCCCGTGGGCCGTGGCCGCTGGGCCTGCGCGTCCGGAGCCTGTGCTCCGCAGCGGGAGGGGCCGCAGCGGTGAGGGGCCCCGGTACCGCAAAAAAAAAAAAAAGATACATCAGAAGTTTCATCCTTTGCCACTATTTAAATTTATGGTGAGAAAAATTTGTGATGCTCAACCTACAATCATGATGGGAAATACAGAGTTTAAAGAATCTTTGGAGATCCGGAAGCCTATCTTTGAAGACCACTGAGCTGGTTTGGAGCATTTGGCCTCATTTGACGCTTGGTTCCTTGGAGTTGTCCTGTCATTTCTTTCTGAGCTCCCACAGTGTCCCAGTGTGTCTCCTGGTGGGTTTGGTTCCATGATTGAATGTACCCAGCTTCTGAATTGTGTTAATCCTGATCTCCTTGGTTTTAAGCTGACCTGATAAAGGAAGAAGGTGGTTCATTCTGACCTGAAAATCAAAGAACCCGATTCACCTTCTGCATCCAGTCATCTGTTACTAAATGGAAATGATGATCTGGTGGGGAAAAATGAGGAAACGGTAAGTTGATGCCTGAAAACCACTCTCCGTGTGGACGTGAGCTGTGTCCACTTGCGGGCTGCCCACTGATACAGTGATGCCATGGCTGCCCAGAGATGCCCGCTTCCACATCTCTCTGAGGGCAGGATGGAGATACAAAGACTCTACTCATTCTGTTTGGGCCCTTCTTGCAGCCAAATGCAGACAGTATTTTGCCTTAGCTGATGCTGGTTGGGGTGCAATTTTGGTCTGGAAAACCAGGCAAGATGCTGATCGGCTAGTGTAAGAATTGGCCTCAGGCACTGGGCCCGAGGAGCCCTGTGTTATCACGTGCACACATCAT
This sequence comes from Platanista minor, assembly GCA_004363435.1. Lineage (NCBI taxonomy): Eukaryota > Metazoa > Chordata > Mammalia > Artiodactyla > Platanistidae > Platanista > Platanista minor. Next base: position 3,187 of record RJWK010017240.1, read on the forward strand.
GGTTTGGTCTCGAGTTCAAACCTCTGAGGTGTCACTGTGACACCACCTCACAGTGAAGCCATGTGGTGTCTTTTCTCCCAGAATCGAGACATATTTTTGGTGGGAACCAAACTTGGCTTCTGGAATCAATTCAACCTGAATTTGATTCCAGTGCTGACACTCGCAGCTGTATGATCTTGGGTGGTTATTCTTCCCTTTAGAAGCCCGATTTTCCATCTGTAAAGTTGGAATAATAATAGTATTTACTTTGTGTGGCTGTTGAGAAGAGGTAGAGGCTGGACACTTAGGAAGAGCTCTGTTTATTGCTGTCACATGTTTTAAAACGGTGGATCTTCAGCCTCTTTCCAGTTGGCTCCATTTTCATAATCAATGTTTAACAATGCTTTAAACAATATTACAAACTACATTGAAGGACATAGAAAAATAAGAAGGTCCACCCATCTTTCCACCACCCTAATATAACTGTCATCTCTCTCCTGGCTGTAACTGGCAGGGTAGAGGGCAGGAGGAACTCACAGTGCTCACACCCATATGCTTGGATGTAGCTTAGCCTTTTTCGGCCAGGTTGAACAGGGGGTGTCCTATGACCCAGCAATTCCATTTCTAGGTGTAGACCTTGGTTCTTAGTGTGTGGTCCCCAGAGAAACAGCATCAACATCCCCAGGGAAGTTTTACATGCAAGTGATCACACTCACATATCCTTGCCCCAGACCTAGTGAACTAGAAATTTCAGGGACAGAGCCTACCATCTGTGTTTTAACAGACCCTCCAAGTGATTCTTCTTTGTGCTGAAGTTTGAGAAGCATTTTTTCCACGTTCATATAGCATTCTTTCTAAGCAAAACCAGAAACAACACAAGTGCCCGTGAGTAGTGGAATGCATACATAGATTGTTGTATGCTCATGCAGTAGAATTCCATACAGCAGTGAAAAGGAATGAGCTAGAGTTCCAGGTATCAAGATGGCTGAGTCTAAAAAACAATGGTGCGGGAGTCCCCTGGTGGTCCAGTAGTTAGGGCTTGGTGCTTTCACTGCCGTGGCCTGGGTTCAACCCTGGTTGTGGAACTGAGATCCTGCAAGCCGAATGGCATGGCCAAAAAAAACCTAAAAATAAATAAACAATGGTGAACCCTAGAATCAAGTCACAGAAGAAATATACTATATGATCCCATTTATATAAAGATCCACAACAGGCAACCATAAGCCACATATTGTTTAGGGAAAGATGCACGGGTGGTAAAACTGTAATGAAGAGGTAAGGACATTGTTATCACAAACCTGAGAACAGAAGAACCTTCTGGGGGTTGAAGTGGTTTTAGGAGGAAGGTGCCTGGGGAGGGGTAGATTGTGTGTCTTAAGTACAGGGAATATGTGTTTTCTTAACCCAGATGGTTGGTACATGCATTTTGACTAATTAGTATTCATGTTTTATAAACTCTCATGAATCGGTGGCATAAAGAAACGAAAACAAAAAGAACCCATAAGGAGGGCTAAGACTGAGGCCACTGATGAGTGTAAAGGTACAGCCAGGTGTGTGCACAGCCACCACGAGTCTTTCGGTGGGGAATCGTGCTCCAAACCTTTCTGAAGTGTTGTTATAGAGAAAAATTGCTCAGGACACTTGTTTAAAAATGGCAAGGAAGATTTTATTCAAGACTATTGCAGTAGGGGAGAGAGATTGCGCTCAATATGGATACAAGGGCAAGTGGGTATTTATAGCCAGCAGGCAGGGTGGAGGACAGGAGGAAGAATTACCTAGAGGACTTAGGTTAGGATCAAGGGAGGTGAGGAAGGAACTGACTGGCTGTCAAAGCTGAGGAGATTCTGGATGAACTGGCTTAGCACGATTCGTTGCTAAGTCTGGACTCAGTAGGTGAAGGAGGGGCCTAGAGGAGAAGGGGGCTCAAAGGAGCCCCGTTAAAGTTTGGCCAAGGGCATCCCTGTCAGTGTGTGTACCCCCTTCTCTGCTGAATTTTGTCAACATTTCCCACATATGAAATGTTGCTCTCAGGCATTCTGTAAGGCAGTGGTTCTCATCTGGGGGCAGTTTTACCCTTTGGAACACCTGGCAATGTCTGAAGACATTTTGGTTGTCACAACTCAAAGTGACTAGTGAATAGAGGCCAGGGATGCTGCTACACCTCCTACAATGCACAGGACAGCCCGACCACAAAGGCTCATCTGGTCCAAAATATGAACACCTTCTCACGATGCTATAAAATAACTATTCCAGTAAAATTTAATTATGTTATAAAGCATACACAAAAATAGGAATTAGAAAAAGGTAAAATGATTTTTTCTTATTTTCTTCGCCACTGGGGTTGTTGGTTTTCTTGTTGATGAGGTTTGAGCGTTCTTTATATATATATATCCTGGGTACAAGTCCTTTGTCAGATATAAGCTTTGCAAACATTGTGCCTTGTCTTTTCATTCTCTTAACAGTCTCTTTTAAGGATTAGATGTTTTAAATTTTGATGAAGTCCAATTTATGTGTTGGTTCTTTTATGGATTGTACTTTTGGGACCATATCCAAGAAATCCTTGCCTAATCAATAGTCACAAATATTTTCTCCTGTGTTTTCTTCTAGAAGTTCTATAGTTTTAGAGTTCGCATTTGGGTCTGTGTTCCATTGTGAGTTAATTTTTGTACATGGTGTTAAACATAGATTCAAGGTCATTTTTTTGCATGTGGATGTTTGTTGAAAAGCCTACCTTTTTTCCACTGCATTGCCTTTGTACTTTGGTCAAAAAACAGTTGTTCCAAATGTATCGGTTTATTTCTAGACTATGCATTCTGTTCCATTCTCTTTCTCCATTTTTGCATCAGTATTACACTGTTTTGGTTACTACAGCTTTATAGTAATTATGGAAATCAGGGAATGTTAACCCTCTAACTCTGTTCTTCTTTTTCAAAGTCATTTGACTATTTTAGGAGTATTTAGACTACTTAGATTTTCTGTGATTGTTAATGTAATTGGGCTTGGAAAGAGCATTTTGCTATTTGTTTTCTATTTGCCTTGTTCTTCATCTCCTCTTTCCTCTTTTCCTGCCTCCTTTTGAATTAATCAAGCTTTTTTTTTTTTTTGGTGGTATGCGGGCCTCTCACTGCCGTGGCCTTTCCCGTTGCGGAGCACAGGCTCTGGACGCACAGGCTCAGTGGCCATGGCTCGTGGGCCCAGCTGCTCCGCGGCACGTGGGATCTTCCCGGACCGGGGCACTAACCCGTGTCCCCTGCATCGACAGGCGGACTCTCAACCACTGCGCCACCAGGGAAGCCCCGTCAAGTTTTTTTATGATTCTGTTTTATCTCCTTTGTTGGTTTATTAAATTAAACTGTTTTAGGGAATATATTATATGTCCTTAACTTATCAAGTTTACCTTCAAGTGCTAATATACTAACTCATGTATAAGAACCTTACGATAGATAGTATGTGTCCATTTTTCCCCTCCCAGCCTTCATGCTATTTTACCATGATTTTTAATTTTACCAATATTTTAAACCCCATAATACATTGTTGTTTTTGTTCAAATAGTCATATGTCTTTTAAAGATAATTAAGTAATAAAAAAGCATAGTGGTCACCATTTCTGTTGTAAATTCCTTGGTGTAGATTAAGAGGTCCATTCAATATCATTTTCCTTTGGCTTGAAGGACATCCTAGACATTTTCTGTAGTGCAGGTCTGCTGGTGATGAATTCATTCACTTTTGTACATCCGAAAAAGTCCTTATTCACTTTCATTATTTTAAAAGATATTTTTTCTGGGTAGAAAATTCTAGGTTGATGGTTTTTCTCAGTACTTTAAAAAGGTTGCTCCACTGTCTACTCACTTGTATAGCTTCTAGTGAGAAATCTGCTGTAAATCTCATCTTTGTTCTTCTGTACTTATAACACGTTATTTTCCGGCTGCTTTAAACATTTTGTCATTATCACTGGTTTTGAGCAATTTGACTATAATGTGCCTTGATGTAGTTTACTTTATGTTTCCTTTGCTCAGGATTCATTGAGCTTTTTGGATCTTCGGGCTAATAGTTTTCACCAAGCCTGGGAAAAATTTACCTATTATTTCTTCAAGTATTTATTTCTGTTTTGCCCCCACTCTCTTTTGAGAACTCCAATCAGCTGTATATATAGGTCGATTGAAGTTGTCCATCTTTGATGGCATGTGACCTGCAGGGTATGATAGAGGTCTCTCACTCTACCTCTTCCAGGTGTCTGAGAACAACCTGTACAGCCAGTATGAGGAGAAGGTGCAGCCCTGCATAGACCTCATTGAGTCCCTGCGGGCCCTGGGTGTGGAGCAGGACCTGGCCCTGCCCGCCATCGTTGTCACTGGGGACCAGAGCTCAGGCAAGAGCTCCGTGCTGGAGGCTCTGTCAGGGGTTGCCCTTCCCAGAGGCAGCGATAAGCTCTGCTGGGCCGGCTTCCTGCAAGCTGCAAGGCATCCCGGGGACCAGTGGTTTAAGGGGAGGTCTCTGGGAAGGCCCCCTGGAGGGCAGCTCCCACAGACCCTGGACAGCTGCATAAGCACTTGCCCTCTATGTTAATCAGCTCAGGCTGCAGTAACAGAGGACCTCCGACTAGGAGCTTAAACAATAGAAATTTACTTCTCGCAGTTCTGGAGTCTGGAAGCCCGAGATCAAGGTGTCAGCAGGGTTGGTTTCTCCTGAGGCCTGTGTCCTCGGCTTACACATGACCCTCTTCTCCTTGTGTCCTCACGTGGCCTTTTCTCTATGTTTAGGATCCATGTCTAGGATCTCTTCATCTTTTTAGAAGGATGCTGGACATGTTGTTTAGGGCCCCACTCTTATGACCTCATTTAATGTTAATTACCTCTTTAAAGATATACCCTATATCCAAGTATAGTCACATTGGGCATTAGGGGCTTCAACATATGAGTCTGACAGGGTGGCGGGGGGGAGGAGACCCAATTCATAACATCCTCTCATCACGTGTTTAGTGTGGATTGTACATAACCTACACTTGCAGAAGGTCTGAGTAAATGTAAATGCATGTGGGTCCTCAGCCCTGAACACTGTGCACGTGGGTGTCCTTCCTGAGCCCCTTCCCAAGAGGTGACCTTCCATCTGGGAGGTGAAGATTGGTGCTCTGCTTAGTGGTGCTTTTTGAGCTACCAGGCCAAGGATCAGTGAGGGCTCCAGGGAAGAAGGCAGACCTGAGCTGGGTCTTGAAATACAGGTCAGATGTGAAGGTGGGTGGGGTTTGGAAGAAGTGTACGGTAAGGGGACTGTGGTGAGGTGGCCTGGTGGGGGCAGTCCCCCTTCCTGATAGGAGTGGGGTGTGTGCACTGGGGGATGGTAGAGTACATTTGCAGAAGTTTGGGGCTCCCCACTGTAGTTTGCCACCTGGGCTGATGGAAAACACTGGAGTGAAGAAGGGGGTCTAAAGAAGTGGCTTTCAAGCCAAACGCCACCTGAGACCTACATTCAAGATGCACATTCGTGAGTCCCCCCAGATAGAATGTGTAGGAGTGCCAGAGGGTGAGACCAGAAAGTCTACAGTTTTAACAGTCTCCCCAGATGATTCTATAAAAATTTGATAACCACTGGTCTAAGACCACCATATAGGACTGTTAAGAGCAGAGTATAGAACTGATGGATAATGACCTCCTAGGTATTGTTACAAGATGTCCTCTGGTGCTGGAACTGAAAAAACTTGTGAATGAAGACGAGTGGAAAGGCAAAGTCAGTTTCTGGGACAAAGAGACTGAGATTTCCAATGCTTCGCAGGTGGAGAAGGAAATCAGTGAAGGTAAGTGTCCCATGTTTGTTTGTCATTGCCTATTTGGCTGTCTGGTCAACCAGGCGAAGTGGGTGGGGTCTGCCTGTCACCATTCCCACTCTCCCCTTTCTGGGCCTGTCCTGGTCCCTTGGGAACCCTCCCTTCCCTACATCCGGCCCCCAGCTTTCTTGTATTTTCTCTTCTTTTACTCTCATTAAGACCAGTGCTTTGGACAGAATCTGACCAATCTGACCAGTAATTTATTGTTTAGTATGTAAGTACGTACCTGAGCATAGTGTGAATTTTGAAACTTGTCTCCAAATATGGAGTATTGGTCCCTTATTCAAGGGCTTCCCCATCCCACAGATCTGATGGAAGAGGTATACGGGTATGGGACCAGGGAACCCCTTCACCTATTAACCTGGTAAAAAAGGCATTCCACAATGCTGACTGGGACATCACTGAACCCTATTCAGAAATGGGGGTCCTTTTTCTCCAAGAGCGGGGTGCAGGTCCTTGCATAACCCTGGTTTAGGCTGATTTATGGCAGGGCTCAGTGAATGCAGACCACAGAGATTACATCATCAATGTGAGACATCTGAAAAGAGAAACTTAACGCTTGGACTTATGAATGCACTCTCAGAATGGAACTCGTTCATATGTAGGGGACTCACTGCATGCCTCATCCATGAATCACAGTGGGTGGAAGTTGCTTTCAGAGGATTCGCTGTAATGTGAAATTCCATCCTAAGCTCTACTCTGTTTTTTTCCTCCCTCTTCTCTAGCCCGGGTTGCCATTGCTGGGGAAGGCACGGGAATCAGTCATGGGCTGATTAGTCTGGAAGTCAGTTCCCCTCATGTCCCGGATCTGACGCTGATAGACCTTCCCGGCATCACCAGGATCGCTGTGGGCAATCAGCCAGCCGACATTGAATATGAGGTGAAACGTCAGGTTCCATCCTGGCCCGGGCCTTGCAGGGGTGGGGCTGCATTAGAGCATCCATGAGTCCAGGACTGAGCTTGAAGAGTGGGTATTAGGAGGTGGGGAATTTGGAGAGTGTGATGGTCGAAATCTACTCTGCCAAGTTGGGTGGAAAAAGGCAAACAGGCAAAGTTGGAAATGGATTTTATTTGTGTTTTATGTGGTGACTCGTTTTGGTTATAGTTACATTTTGTGCCATATCTAAACCAGCACGTATTAGGAAAGGGTTTTATGTGGGAAGCATAAGGGAGCATTAGAAGCAAGTCTAATGATATTCCTATATCAGTGAATCTCACCCTGTGGATTAAAGATTTAGGGAATAGTCAAGCAATTCCTTTGGCATCTTGTTTTTCATTGTGACTGTCAGATTTGAGGTCTTAGGAGATAGTTAAAGAGTTAAGACCTCACAGTTTTCCCTGTTTCAGCCACAGAGAACTTAGTTGCTCTGACTTGGGAAGTGCCACCAGGCTTGTGTTGTGGGCTCGTTTCTCCACAGTTGCTTCTTTGGAGAAATACCTCTGGGACTTGGAGGGTCTGAAGCAAGTACCAGGTCAGGACCTGTCTCATCTCTCATACCCTCTCATTCTCTTACAGATCAAGTCTCTCATCAGGAAGTACATCCTTAAACAGGAGACCATCAACTTGGTGGTGGTCCCTGCTAACGTGGACATCGCCACCATGGAGGCACTGCGCCTGGCTCAGGAAGTGGACCTCCAAGGAGACAGGACCATAGGTAAGAAGACGGAAGAATCTAAAAATAGTAGGTGGCTTGATAGTGGAAAAGCATCCCTTGAATCCAGTGGGTGCTTCCTGGCACACACGCAAGATGAGAGCCTTTGGAGAACACATTGAGGCCAGATGAAATGGGCCACATTTGACTCTTGGTGGCCATGTGTTGGCTTGTAATCCTTGTCAACCTGCTTATAAGAGGCATGGTGGGTTCAGGAGGTGAGGCAAAATCAGAAAGCAGTTATGTCAGTTGACAATGCATTTGAGGTAGAACAACCCATGTGTCCCAGACAGATGAATGGATACACAAAATGTGATGTATCAATACAATGGAATGGTATTCAACCTTAAAAAGGAAGGATATTCTGACACCTGCTACAATGTGGATGGATCTTGAAGACGTTATGCTTAATGACATAAGCCAGGGCAAAAAGGACAAATACTGTGTGATCCCACTTATATGAGGGACCTATAGTGGTCAAGTTCATAGAGACAGGAAGTCAAACAGGGGGAAAGGGGGAGTGAAGAGCGGGTGTTCAGTGGTGACAGAGTCTCAGCTTGGGAGGAGTAAAAGGTTTTGGAGATGGTTACTGATCAAGGTCGCCCAACAATGTGCAAGTGTTTTATGCCCCTGAACTGTACACCTAAAAATGGTTAAAATGGTGAATTTTATGTTCTAAAAAATGCGTTTGGCTGTAAATAGCAGAGAATCTGAGTACAGTGGCTGAAACAAATGGTGATTTATTTTCACACCTAACAAGAACTCTGGGCACAGGCTGCTTCCCTTGGGACCGCTGTTCAGTGACGCTGTCAGGACCCAGTCCCTTCCACCTTCTGCTCCACCATCCTTAGCTGCAGGCGCTCATTCTTTGCTTGTCCTGCTGCCTGTCGTGCCTGGGATGGGAATCTCTGGGCCAGGGCAGCAGCTACCAGTGGACACGGTAAACCTCAGGGTTAGTCCTGGGCTGACTTCGCTGGACCAGTCCCACAGGGCCGGAAGGGTCCACACCTGGTGTGATGCTCTGATGCTGCCATCTTGCAATACTCAACGCTCGAACAAGGGGCTCTGCGTTTCCATTTTGTAATGGGCCCCGCCAACGATGTAACTGGTCCTGGCTGGACCAGTGTTCCTCCAAGTGTGAGCCAGGCCCCACATGCACCACAAATAATCAGAGAATTTTTAGAAATGCAAGTCCCTCGATCCCACCGAACCTCCTGAATCAGAATCTCTGGGATGGGGCCTGAGATTCTGCATTTTAAGATCCACCTTAAGGTGGTTCAGATGCACAGGCAAGTTTGAGAGTGAACTCCTCCACTGGACAGAAAGAACACAAAAGGGCCATTACACGCTACTGTCTCTTTGGTGTGAGAGCCGAGATCTGGGTGATGTGAGCTTGGGGAGAGCGCAGGGGCTGAGCCTCACACCTTCGCTCTGCAAGCCCTACTGTCCGCCCTCAAGCAGGGTGGGAGGAAACCAGGGGCCAGGGGACCTGCCCTCTCAGGGGCAGGAGGTGTCCTTACTTTTCACTCTGCGAAGCTGGGAGCATTCTCTAACCAAAGCCTCTGGGTCGCAGCAATCTTGACGAAGCCCGATCTGGTAGACAGAGGCACTGAAGACAAGGTAGTGGACGTGGTGAGAAACCTCGTCTTCCACCTGAAGAATGGCTACATGATCGTCAGCTGCTGGGGCCAGCAGGACATCCAGCACCAGCTGAGCCTGACCAAGGCCCTGCAGAAGGAGCAGGACTTCTTTGAGAACCACGCGCATTTCAGGTAGGCGGGTGGTGTTTTCCGAATGTGAACCAAAATTAAGCACCTCCGTCCTCACGGGGGAAAATGGATGCTGTCTGAGATCAGATTTCAAGAGTATCCATGTGTGTTTATTCCTTGACAATGACCATGGAATTTGCCTGGAAGGAAAAAGGAGGAATTCACAAAGTACTGCAAAGTATAAATTTAAAACATCAAAAAAAGGCAGAGATTTTTGCAATAACTGAAATAGTATGGTTCTGGAACCAGAATATAAACGTAAGTGAAACAGGATAGAAACAAAGTAGAAAACCCAGAAATAAGACTCAGATACGTATATTTGGTCTATGATAAATGTGGCATTTCAAATCCCCGGGCTATGTCAGTTTGATCACCAATCAGTGGCATTGAGATAATTGTTTAATATTTGGGAAAAAATTAAATTGTGACCTTACTTAACATGGGATACCAAAATATAATAAATATCAGTTAAAGTTTAAAATTAAGTACAAGAAAGGCACCATAAGCATCCCAGAAGAAAATATAGATGGAGAATTTATAACGCCAGGATAAAAGTCTTTCTAACCCTAATGCCAAAAATGAAATTTTTTAGAAAGGAAAAGACTGATAAATTGGTTATCAGTGAGATAACATGATATTTGAAACAGTGAGACAATGTAGAGTTGGTGGGGAAGGAGGGGCGTGGACCTTCACCTCTGCGGCTGGGAATGTGTGCTGAGGTCACATGCGAACCGGTCTGCATAGGTGCTTCCCCGAGGTTGAGTTCCAGTTCTAGGAATTCCACCCGGGAAAGTAATCAGATATGTATCCACTAATGTTGGCTAAAGGATGTTCAGCACAGGTTTGTTTTTTGTTTAAATTTTTATTAGCGTAGAGTTGCTTTACAATGTTGTGTTAGTTTCAGGTGTACAGCAAAGTGAATCAGTTACACAGATACATCTGTCCCCTCTTTTTTAGATTCTTTTCCCATATAAGTCATTACAGAGTATTGAGTAGAGTTCCCTGTGCTCTACAGGAGGTCCTTATTCGTTATCTATTTTATACACAGTAGTGTGTA
>RJWK010017240.1:13563-34649 GCA_004363435.1 Platanista minor
GGTACGCGGGCCTCTCACTGTTGTGGCCTCTTCCGTTGTGGAGCACAGGCTCCAGACGCGCAGGCTCAGCGGCCATAGGCTCACGGGCCCAGCCGCTCCGCGGCATGTGGGATCTTCCCGGACCGGGGCACGAACCCGTGTCCCCTGCATCGGCAGGCGGACACTCAACCACTGCACCACCAGGGAAGCCCTACAGATTTGTTTTTAATTGTGAAAATTTGGAATCTAAATGTTGAAAATCATGGGGATTTATATAAATGAACCAGAATAAGAGATCACAGTGTTGGCAACCATTAGAGTGCTGTGCAATGAGATGCCAGTAAAAAGAAGCTTATAAGATGTGGAGAAGAAAAGTGACACACTCACTGAGATCCCCTGTGTGCACACATGTGTATGTAGGTGGAGACCCATGTCCTTCGTAAACATGATCGCATTTGATGCTTCCAGAAGCCTGCAGAGACATATAATTCAGAGGAGATACTTGTACACCTGTGTTCATAGCAGCATTATTCACAATAGCTAAAACATGGAAGCAACCTGAGTGTCCATTGATAGATGAATGGGATAAACAAAATGTGGTCCATCCATACGGTGGAATAGCATTCGGCCTTGGAAAGGAGGGAAATTCTAGCACATGTTGTAACATGGATGAACCTTGAGGACATTATGCTCAGTGAAATAAGCCAGTGACAAAAAGACAAACACTGTATGATTCCACTTATACGAGGCCCCTAGAAGAGTCAAATTCATAGAGACGGGGCCTGGGGGGAGGGGGAGATGTTTAATGCGGACAGAGTTTCATTTGGGAAAGATGGGATAGTTCTGGAGGTGGATGGTGGTGATGGACGCACAGCAACGTAATTGTACTGAATACCACTGAATGTGTGCTTACAAATGACTGAAATGGTGAATTTTATGTTATGTATATTTTACCACAATTTAAAAAATTGACAGGTGTGGAAACTGAAACTTAGGTATGAGTGTACTCTTGCAAAGAGGTGTGTGAACTCATGCTTCCTGGCTGTGCTTCATCCTAAAAAGTCCCTTAAAATCTAGAAAATCATGTAATAACTCACCCTGCAAACACATATTTGGAAGCACATACCCTTCCTTCCTCCAACCAGCCCATGGTTTAAGTTCTCCTCTTGGGGAAGAATGGGTCCCCCAGTTCAGGGTTCATCCATAAACCTGTGTCAGTATATTTTCACGAAGCTCGATACTGATATGCGTTACGTATATAGAAGGGTATGTGCATGTTATGAAAACGTATCTAGAGGTGACTGTATATTCTTATAAAGACCATTTCTATAGTCAGATGTCACGAGACACAGTATATCAGCTGGCAGGGATCATTCTATACCATTTTTGAAATACCTCACGTTCCTGAAATTCAGTCAATTCTGTGCTATCCAATTCTGAACATTTGTTGGGTACAAGATGCAGGACATTCCATCCAGTGGGAAGTAACTGGATTTGCCTTGGCTTTCCCTAGCAGCAGAGAGCCGACTTGCGTTTTCTGGCTAGACCCAGATGGACATGTACGTTGTCTTCTCTTACAGGGATCTTCTGGAGGAAGGAAGGGCCACGGTCCCATGCCTGGCCGAAAGACTGACCACTGAACTCATCATGCACATCTGTGTAAGTACTTGCAAAGCTGTCCAATCTCTGAATAGAATCCTGCAAACACAAAGCTTAACCGTGTCGGCTAACAAACGTCAGCACACGTGGATCTCCTGTGCATCTTGTTAAGATGCCGGCTCAGATTCAGGGGGTCTGGATGTGGCCCGGGCTTCTCCCAGGTGGTGTGGATGTTGCCTGTCAGAGGACCACACGTTGAGTGGGAAGCTAATAAACTATCCACTTGGCCTAATTAAAAATTAGCATCTTATGAGCACTGGACTAACTCTTCCTTTCCCATCATCGCCAAACTTGACTCATTCCCTCTTCATATTTATGCCTTTCCATTGTTTTCTGTTTTCCTCAGAAATCTCTGCCCCTGTTAGAAAATCAAATAAAGGAGCATCACCAGAGAATAACAGAGGAGCTACAGAAGTATGGCTCAGATATCCCGGAAGATGAAAGTGGAAAGATGTTCTTTCTGAGAGATGTGAGTATTGCCAGGGGCACCAAGTTGGAAAGTCTCACATCACTGTCCACAAAGGGATCGTGTGTGGGCCTTGTGCACATCTCTCTTCACTCCCCTAAAGCTGATCCGGACTCGTTCTGGCCACTCAGCACCAGAAGGGGGCTGGGGTTGGAGGATGGTGGGCAGGGAGTGGCAGACCATCCCATTCACAGCATCGGCTCTTCCTCGGGTGCGCTCACCCGAGACCCCCGGGCAGTGAGGGGAGTTTGGGGTTGTCTGCTGCCAAAGCCTCTTCTCTCCTGTCCTCCCACCCGGGCCCGTAAGGCAGCAGAGAAGGGCTCGCCCACCCTCTGCATGCATGCGACCGCCAAACTACTTTGCTTGTATTTGGAATATCTCCGCTGATACTTACGTTTTTCTTCTTGGCAGAAAACTGATGCATTTAATAAAGAGATCACTAATATAATAGAAGGGGAAGTATTCGTGGGAGAGAATGACTCTCGGCTGTTTAATGAAATGCGAACCGAGTTCTACAAATGGAGTATTGGGCTTGAAAACAGTTTCCAGAAAGATGAGTCCAAGGCACCATGGTAAACCCTGCAAGTCAAGTTGAGTCCAGGGCCGGGGTTGGGGGGGTGCTGGGTGATGCAGTTGGTGAGGGACACCCAGAGTAAGGAGTTAGTGGTGTGAAAGCCACAAGTGCTGTTTCATATCCCTGAACTCTAGCCAGCAAGCATCTAGTCCTGATTTCAGAGGACACCTAGAGAGAAAATACAGATTCACTGGCCCATATCAATCATGACTCTTAGAAGGATCAGCCCTCCCTCAACAGTGAGCAAGTCGACATACCACGTGGTCACGCCCTTTTTGTTCCCAACGGTGCTGCCCGTGAAATAACCCCGTTTGATCTTGGTTAACCCACCAAGGCCTTGAAGTCTGACGTGTCTCGTGACAGATCTTATAGTTGCAGTGATGCAAAGAGAATGCAACGGCTCGCTAGGTGCCAGTCTGGCATCGCGAAATCCTCAGGAGTCTGAAAAAAGTAGAAAGTGTAATCGGAGATTTATTTTTTCACTCTTTTAAGAAGCCTAAAGTAGACTGTATATGGACAAATGATAAAGCTACAGCAGCTGAGGGAAACTTCAAGTGACTTTGCTTTTAGTCCAACAATTTGGTGGCGGGGGTGGGGGGTGTGGGGGGGTGGGTGGGGTGGGTGGAGTGGGGCTGATTCCATAATTTATTTCACCTGACCAGGGCTGTTCAAACTGACAGTCCTCCTTGGCTTCCAGTAATGAACACGGGAAGAGAAATCAAGCGAGTTTTTACAGAATTCAAAGGTTACACCTTTGTTCCTTGGCAGAGGGCATGCAGGGTGGGACTGGGTAAATAACGCTGAGCCTGGTTGGAGAAACGTCCAGGAAACTCATTCCTGGGGCCGTAACTTGTCACGTGTCCACAGTCCCTGTGCTGCTTACAGGAGCTAAGGCCACGCGCAGAGGGTTGCACGCCTGCTGTTGTGCTCACATGGAGGGAGGGCCCCGCTCTGTCCCTTTCAAGGAAGGCAACAGTCCTTGGCTTCCAGAAACCCCCTCACGACATTGCCCAGCCAGGTTTTTATGGCATAAGTGCTTATGGAAGTCAGCCTGTGAGAAAAACAGCTCATTTTTTAAAATGCTAAACTCCGCCCAACAAATTATCAGTTACATATCACTGGACATCCAAATGTAAGATAATTAATTTGGACCCCTAACTCACCCCCTATCCGAAAATAAACTCAAAATGGTTCAAAAACCAAAGTGTATGAACTGAAACTGTAAAACTCTTAGAAGAAAACATAGGTTTAAAATGGTGTGACCTTGGATTAGGCAGTGGTTTCTTTAGCTAGGACACCTAAAGCACAAGCAACATGAGGAAAAAAGAAACATTGGACTTCATCAAAATTTAAAACTTCTGTGCATCAGAGAACACTATCAAGAAAGCGGAAAGATGCCCCACAGAGTGGGAGAAAATATTTGCAAATCATATATATCAGCAGCTCCCAGCCTTTTTGGCACCAGGGACCGGTTTTGTCGAAGACACTTTTAACACAAAAAATTGGATGGCGGGGTGGGGGGTAGGAGGGGGTTGGCGGTTCAGGGGGTAAAGTGAGCGATGGGGAGCGATGGGGAGCGGCAGATGAAGCTTCACTCACTCGCCCACTAGTCACCTCCTGCTGTGTGGCCCGGTTCCTAACAGGCCGCGGACCAGGGGTTGGGGACCCCTGATATATATGATAAGGGGCTAGTATCCACAATACATAAAGAACTCTTACAACTCAACAACAAAAAAAAGAGAAATAATCCAATTTAATGATGGACAAAGGATTAGAATAGACATTTCTCCAAAAAAGAAGACTTACGTGTGGCTAATAAGCACATGACAAGATGCTCAGCATCATTAGCCATCAGAGAAGTGCAAATTGAATCCACAGGGAGAGCCCATCTCACGCGTACTAAGATGGCTACCATCAAAAAGACAGTTAACAGTAAGTGTTGACAGAAATGTGGAGAAATTAGAACCCTCATGCACTGCTGGAGCAAATGTAATGGTGAGATGCTTTGGGAAACATTCTAGCAGTTCCTCAAAATGTTAAACAGATCGTTACCGGATGACCCGGCAGTTCCGTTCATAGGTGTATACCCAGGAGAATGAAAGTAGGTGTTCACACGGAAACTTGTATATGAACATTCTTATCAACATATTATCCATAACAGCCAAAAAGTGGAAACAACCCAAATGTCCATCAACTGATGAATGCATAAACCAGTTGTGGTATATTCATCTGTATTAATTTGCTAAGGCTGTCACAGTAAAGTACCACAGACTTGAGTGTCTTATTAAACAACAGAAATTTATTTTCGCACGATGCTGGAGGCTGGAAGTCCAAGGTCAAGGTGTCAGCACCTTGGTTTTTCCTGAGACCTCTTTTCTTGGTGTGTCGATGGCAGCCTTCTCCCGGTATCTTCACATGGTCGTCCTTCTGTGTGTGTCTGTGTCTTGATCTTCTCTCCCTATTAGGACACCAGTCATATTGGAGTCTACCCTCATGATCTCATGTCAACTTAACTACCTCTTTAAAGGCCCTGTCTCCAAATGTGGTCACTTTCTGAGGCACTAGGGGATAGGACTTCAACAAATGAATTTGGGGGGGACACAGTGCAGTGCCCAATGGAATATTATTCACCCATAGATAGAAAGGCATGAAATACTGACCCATGCTACAACATGGATGAACCTTGACGGCATTATGCTAAGTGAAAGAAATGAGACACAAAAGGCCACAGATTGTCTGATTCCAATTATATGAAATGTTCAGAATAGGCAAATCCACAGGGATAGAAAGTTGATCAGGGGCTGAGGAGAGAGGGAAATGGGGGGTGACTGCTGTTCCATGGGGTGATGGAAGTGTTCGAGAATTAGGTAGTGGTGATGTCTGTACCGCTTTGTGAATATACTAAAAATTGTACACTTTAATAGGGCGAATTTTATGGTAAGTGAATGCGATCTCGATTTGTTTAAATGCCTGTGAGAAAATATCTCCTGACCAAAAGAGGGCGACCAGGCTACCGTCCCTGGTTAGTTCTTCAAAAAAAAAAAAAAAAAAGGAACCATAGCCCTTCCGCATTTTTACCCCGCAATGGAGGTGTTTCTCCATACTCCAGTTTGTTGAGAGTAAAAAGAATTCCAAGAATATAAAGAAAAAATTAAGTGCTTTATGTAGTAAACAGTGATACCATATCACATTAATAATCTAACTATATTATCCCTTTGATTTATAAACACTTTTAACTCCTGCTACAGCCCAGGAATATGTGCCGTGTCACTGATTCTAGCTGGGGTTATGGTCATTTCTATATTTTAAAGGGTCTGCAATCATAGTATTCTATGATACAATTTAAAAAATAATAATAAAATTTGATTTACAAAATTTCCTACTCAGGTACCTTTTTAAGAATCTGTCTTACTCTAAGTTCCTGCATTTGCTGTTTTTTGACGTCCTACCCTGGCTCTGTTCTTGCTGTCTTGAGATGACTAAGGACAATCATCTCGAGATCTGTTTCTTTACTGCAGTCCTTGAATCTTTTTCGATTTGAAAATCAGATTTGATTTTTTTTCCTGCCCCTCTGTACTTTCAGAAAGTTTAGAATGGTACTGTGTTCAGCAAAACCTGCAAGGCTACTTTTGTAAAATAATTCAGAGCTGTTCTTTCCTTCTGTAGGTTACAACGCCATATTAAAGAAAACCAACAGTTTGAAAATCAGTATCGTGGCAGAGAGTTGCCAGAGTTTGTGAATTATAAGACGTTGGAGGCCATCATCAAAAAGCAGGTAGGAGTTCTGGAAGAGCCGGCTGTGGACATGCTGCACACAGTGATGGGTGAGTCCTTGCTTTTGCTTTTAGGTATTTTATTTCTAGGACAGGGTCGAAGCTAGTACTTCCTGCTGGGGTGTTTTCCAACACAAGCCAAACAATCTTCTCCAGGCGCCACCTGGGTGTCTCACAATTCATTCCCGTTCTGACACTAACTACTCGGGGTTAGCACAGACCCCACAACTTAGGGGTCGGCCCACAAGACCACCCACTTCAGATGGCAGCTCCATGTCCGAGCCTCCTGTACTTCTGAGTGACCAGCTATACATCAGAGCTCCCACGACCCCCTCCTTGGGCTCCATCCTCTGCTAGAACAGCTCACAGTCTCAGGAACACATGCTACTTACCTGTACTGGTTTGTTATAAAGGATTTGCTTACCTTTACCAGTTTATTATAAAAGGGGAGTACAAAGCTTGCAAATGAAAGAGATGCATAGGGTGCGGTCTGGGCAGGTCCAAAGTGCAGGGGCTTCTGTCCCGAGGCGGGGCGGCGTGGGGCACCACCTTCTCAGCACATGGTCGTGTTCCCCAGCCTGGAAACTCTCCAAACCCTGTCATTAAGGGTTTTTTTTATGGAGGTATAATCAATTATTCTATGGAGGCATAATCAAATTTTAACTCAATCTCCAGCCCCTCATCCAGCCCCCAGAGGCTGCGGAGAAGGGGAAAGATCGGGCTGAAAGGCTTCCAACCAAAGGCTTGGTCTTCCTGGTGACCAGTCCCCATCCTAAAGCTAACGAGGGCCGCCTCATTAGAATAAGAGATGCTCCTGTCACCCGGGAAAGTCTAAGGGATTTAGGAACTCTGCGTCAGGAACCAGGGACAAGAACTGAATGCGTATTTCCTATCACACCGCACCTCCCTCCTCTCCATTGCTGTGAATACTTCACAGTCTCAAAATACTCTGTTTATTTGAAATCTCTGAGAAGTAAGGTTGATGACGAAACAGCTGTACGTTATGCAAGTGTCTTGAGCCTCTAAAGCGCTGTATGAACCTAGGGTGGTGTCACTGTTGTCACGTGCAAATAGGAAACTACGTCCTCACCTTTGAGGAGAAATGCAGCAGGAAACAGTACGGATCACTCCCTTCTTCTTGAAATGCTCTGCTCCTCGGTTTCTGAGAGATCACTGAGTCTCTTCTCTTCATCGCCACCTTGGCTGACCCCCTTCTCACTCAGGCTTCAGCTGTCTCCTTTTAGCACTAAGTAATAGTCTTTCGTGCATGCACGAACTAGTAGTGGTGGCGGGGGACAGCCTTGTAAGAGTTTCTGAGAGATGTATTTCTAATTAAATTTTTCCTTTAGGCTTAATAGCTATAAACTGAAATCTGTAATTGTATTTTGTTGATCAATTGTGCATTCTTAATTGGGTCCTGAAGAAAATTGTTAGCACTTCAAGGCTTCAAGTTACAGAAAACATTTATATACATATATATATATATATATATATATATATATATATATATATATATACATATACCTACTTCTGAAACATTGCAATTTGGAGTCAAAAGATTTCCAAGCATAAAGATGCTGTATGTCATACTAAGATAACATTCTGTGAGGAAGTCAAGTGGAAATATGGGTCTCAAAAATAAAAAGAAACAATGTAAATTTTCTGATTGAAATAAGAGTTTGTTCACCTCTTTCTTTCAAATGAATTAGAGCTATTTCGATTCCACTGAGGTATTTAAAAGAGTGATGTGTTTTACTATAAATATTAATATATTTATAACTTACCAGAAATTGCATTCTTTGCAACTATTTATGTTTGGGATGACAATTTAAACGTCAGGTAAATATGCCAGGGGACATTTAGCTTTTCAAGTTCCTCCAGGGAGGTTTTGAGCAAAAAAAGCACACCTTCCTCCTTCAGTGAGACGAGAGGAGGGGAGGAGGGGGGGAGGGAGGGAACTGTTTCGTGCTGTTTTATCCTCTTATTTTTTACAATCTGTGAAGATCATGGATCCTTCTAGCAATACTGGACTTCTTTGTTTTTCTTTCACCAGATATAATCTGGGCTGCCTTCACAGATGTTTCGGAAAAAAACTTTAATGAATTTTTCAACCTCCACAGAACTGCCAAGGTAAAACCCACCAGATGTTACTTAAAAAAAAAAAAAAAAAAAGAATGTAGGCCTGACACTAGAAAACAGATTTCTTACATTAAGACTATTGAACCTTCTTTATGTATGTGGAGGAGGAAATAATCAAGATCAATAGTGAATCTCACAATTCGACCAGTGATGTCTGGTTAAAGGCAGTAAGAGGGAGCGAGAGAGTGAGAATTTGCAAAGGAAATATTTAGTCACAGGAACAAAAGGGAGCTGTAGTGAGTGGGGCACACTGTCACATCTGAAGAAAATGGCCCTGAATCCCAGAACTCATTGAGGAAGCCGAATGGAAAAGACTCGTCCAATCTCAGAACAAGGGCTCCCCCTCGTCCTGCTTGGGCTATGTGACTAATACCACGGCAGACATTTACTTCTCACAGCCCAGGAGGCTGGGAATCCCAGCTCGAGGCGCTGGCTGACCTCTCACTGTATCCTCACATGGGTGGCGGGCGGAGACAGCTCCCTCATATCTCTTCTCAGAGGGGCGCCAGTTCCTTCGTGACGGCTCTGCCCTCAAGAACTGATGACCTCCCAAAGATCCCACCTCCAAATGCCACCCTACTGAGGATTAGGCTTTCAATGTATGAATATGGAGGGGATGGAGACCCAGTACAGATGGGAAGACTGGCTCTGCCTTTCTCAAGCCAGAGATCTTGGGGCTACTTAACCTGCCTGGGCCTCCGGCTTCTCCTCCATGGAATGGGACTAAGAATGCCTTCTGCAGGAGGTTGTAATGGAACATAAAGGAAAAGGGTTAGGACTGCACCTGGTATCGTGCATCACACCCAGTGGCACTCAGTGAAGTCTGGGGGTCCAGATACTTTCCGTGTGAAGGGTCTCCTCCTTGGCTTTCTGGCAGCCCCTTTCTCTAAACTCCAGGAACGTGAAACATACGGAATTTGATTTAAATCTAGCCTCCATCTTATCCCTGTGAGCTCTCTGGTGGAAAAATACTCCTCCTCCACAGATGGAGCAACGTGTAGAAGAGAAAAGGAAAAAGCTGGAGATCAGAGAACAGAGAACAGAGCCCATGCGGCTTCCCAGGCTCTGGGGATGCAGGGTCTGCTCACGTGTGTGGCTGAGGCTTCCTGGGAAATTCTGACCCTTGGCTGGGAATGGCAGCCCCGCCTCCCCAGATAAGCCGACATAGGGACAAGACGCTGCTCCAAAGCCACATGCTAGTTTCCAGTTGGCACCAGCTGGTGGAGGTCTTTGCAGAGGACCTCTCTTTCCCGTGACCCAGTGATTTGTTTCTAGAGGGAAATTTTGTGTTTCTCCTTTGCCATAGTCCAAAATTGAAGACATTAGATTAGAACAAGAAAAGGAAGCTGAGACATCGATCCGACTACACTTACAAATGGAGCAGATCGTCTACTGCCAGGACCAGGTTTATCGGCGTGCGTTACAGCAGGTCAGAGAGAAGGAGGCAGAAGAAGAAAAGAACAAAAAGTCAGGGCTTCCCTGGTGGCGCAGTGGTTGAGAGTCTGCCTGCCGATGCAGGGGACGCGGGTTCGTGCCCCGGTCCGGGAAGATCCCACGTCCGGAGCCTGTGCTCCGCAACGGGAGAGGCCACGACAGCGAGAGGCCCGCGTACAGCAAAAAAAGAAAAAAAAAACAAAAAAAAAAACAAAGAAAAAACAAACAAACAAAAGAACAAAAAGTCAAACTATTATTTCCAACCACAGACCCCTTCCTCAGACCCCTCCATAGCAGAGATCTTTCAGCATCTGATCGCCTACCACCAGGTGAGTCTGCAAGCACCTCACAATGGCACTTCTCATCCGTTTCCCTTCTGTGACTGCCTCTTTTCTGTCTTGTCACTGTAAGGTGACTTCCCAGCTCCATCTTTCAGCCCTGCGTAAGCCTCTGTAGAAGCAACTCGATCAGAGAGATGAGAAGGGTTGTTACTTACAGCCACTTGCATCTGGTTTTGGCTGGCTGTGTGGCCCTGGTCAAGGTACTTAACCTCTCTGAGCCTTAGCTTTCTTCTCTATAAAGTGGTACCTCCTCTCTGGGTTCTTGTGAATATTCAGTGTGAGGAGTGTGAGTGAACCCCTCCCCGCAGCTTTGGAAGGCTGCAGCTTCTGGCCACAGACAAGCTGCTCGCAGAGACATGTGCTTTGGTTGCTACCCTACATTTCAAAACACTTGAAGGGCCATCACCTTCATCCTGGGGAAGGATGCCCAACTCAGAGCCCCTGGGATATGTGAAAGTCTGGACAGGAAAGCAAATGGCAGCCTCCTGGTTTACCAGATGTCTCCCTCACTTTGGGCAGAGTTTCTCACACTGACCACACTCACGCATGTACAGGATCCTGTGGAAATGCAGAGGTGGGGCGTGGCGGGTCTCAGGTGGGGCACGATTCTGCATTGCTGACGGGCTCCCAGAGGATGCCACGCTGCTGGACGGGGACACACTCTGAGCAGCAAGGCTGCTGAGGGTGGAAACTGAGGGTGGAACTCCGTGTCCTGCAGACCCTGGGATGTGTGAGTGAAGCCGCTGAAGGGCAAAGGCAGGGGCACCCGTGGGCCCCTCGGCTTCTCCTGCAGCTAAGCTCATCCCCCTTCATCTGCTCACCTGCCTGGCAGATCCTTTTAGAGTGAGTAATCCTTTTAGAGTGAGTAATGCGTGTGCACACATGTGCACGCACACACACACACACACACACACACACACACACACACACACACATTAAGGCCTTCAACTGATTGGGTGAGGCCCACCCACATTCTAGGGGATGATATCCTTCACTTCAAGTCAACTGATCGGAGCCATTAACCACATCTACAAAATACCTCCACAGTAATACCTAGATGAGAGTTCAATTGAATAAGTGGGTCTACAACCCGGGCAAGGGGACATGTGAAACTGACTGTTACACCTGGGGAAAGGATAAGGCTTGTTTTATATTGATAAATATAAGCCAAGGAATTGGCTTATATGATTGTGGAGCCTGGCTGGTCAAGTCCAAGATGTGTAGGACAAGCCATCAGGAAAGCCAGACAGGAGACTCTTGGGCAGGAGCTGAAGAATGCTGAGCACAGGCCGAATTCCTTCTTCCTCAGGAAGATTTCTGTCTGCGTTGGAAGAGTTGACATCCTTGTGACTTTAAATTTCCTATTCAAGAACATCAGGGGTCTTTCCTTCTTAAGATCTCCTTTCTGGGGGCCCTTAGAAGTGCTTTAGTGCTCTCCTTGTGTAGATCATGCACACTTCTGGAGTTTATTCCTACATCTTTTCTCAACTTTGTCCCTCCTGGAAATGAGCCTTTTCTTCCATTATATCTTCCGTTTGTTGTTAGTAGATATGATTTCTGTATATCGTCTTATACCCGTTAACCATACTGATTCTTTTATCGTTTGCGGTAGTTTTACAGATGATTCTCCAGAGTTCCCCCAGCGGCTGCTCATCCCTCTGCAAATAGTGGTGGCTTCACACTCTCCCTCCTCTTTCCAGTTTTATACTTCAAACTTTTCTCGCCTCATCTGGTCCCTTCAATGCAACTTGAAAAGATAGTGAGCCAACAGACAGCCTTGCCTTGTCTCTGACTTTCATGAGAACCCCACTTTTCCTATTAAGTATGACCCTCACTGGCTAAAGTCAGTGTGTCAGCAGGGCTGTGTGCCTTCTCGAGGTTCTAGGGGAGAATCTCTCTCTCTGCCTCGTCCAGCTTCTAGAGGCTGCCCACATTCCTTGGCTCGTGTCCTCTTCCTCCATCTTCTAAGGCCGCCAGCTGTGTTGCATCCCTCCAGCCTTCTGCCAGACTCACGTCTCCCCCGACCCTCCTGCCTGCTTCCCTCTTTTGCACTGGGCCCACCAGACTATCTGGGATGACTCCCTCTCTTAACGTCAGCTGCTTAGCAATCTTAGTTCCATCAGCAACTTCAGCTCACCTTTGCCACGTAAAGGAACACGTGTTCAGAGTCTGCGATTAGGACAGGGACATCTTTGGAGCTGTTATCCTCCCTGGCACACCCATCATGAAATGTGTTGGATTTCCCTAGGGCAATGATTTGCCCAGTATCCCTGGGGAAAGGGCCCAGGGGAGAGGTCCAGGGGAGCTGATGTTCACGACTCAGAAATTTCCTCTCAGCTACCAAGAGATGGTCTCATGCCAACGTGGCCCTTCTGTGTGATTCTCTGTGTGGCCCACCACCTCAGCTCCCCCACACCCACTTGGTCAGGAAGAACTCTGCACCAGCCCTGCTCACTGGGCTACTGTGCTCACCAGGTAGCTCCCCGGCAGGAAAGGCTTTCCCTCTCCTTCCCTGTCTGACCCATGCTGCCCCCCTCCTCCTATGTGGCTCTGCCTGACCACCCCTGCTTCTGTTACACGTGGGTCACAGGCTGAACATTACCCATCTCCTACCTCACCAAAACTAGGGATGATTTGGATGGTCTCCAGGACAATGGGAAATGACTTTTGCAGCCGTGTTCATACCAGACTCTCAAAAGCTGTTTGGGTGTGTGGTTTTGTCGGTCAGACAGACCAGCCCTTCCTTTCAGCTGGTGTCCATTCTCCAACATCAGACATCGGTTTCTTGGCCCCAGCATCCCCCTGGAATGCCTCCATCTGCCTGTCCCTTCTCTCCCGCCCCGCATTGGTGACACTGGCAGTCCCATCCCTTGCCTGCTCTCATCCTGGGGCACGGAGCGTGTGTTCCAGCTCCATCTCACTGATTCCCTCCACTCACATACCCTGAGTGCTTGCTCCACTCCTGGCATCTTTCTAAACTTTTAGTTTTATCTCATGTAATCTTTTCAGCCTTCCCATGAGGCCAGGTGCTCATACTATAGAGAAGGAAACTGAAGCACGGAGAGGTCGCAGAACTTGCTACAGTACCAGTATATATCAGCTTGTTGAGAGATCCACTTATCTTAGGAAAGAGAAACTTTGCACTAACAGGTGGGCTGTGGTGACGTTACTCAACTCAGGTTCTGCTTCTCCTCGCTCAAGAATCCAGTACTGAGAGACGAGTATTGGGTAAAATGAAAGACAGCTTTACTCAGGAAGCCGGCAATCCTGGGGAAAAGGTGGACTCATGGCCCAAAGAACCAATTCCCCATTTTCCAGGTTTTGTTTGGAGATTCTGTAGGGAAAAGAGGAAGGGTTACATGCTAAAGAGAGGGTTGTGAGATGCATGATGAGCTCGTGGACATTCCTCTGATTGGTTGGTGGTGAGATCACCAAGAGTCAACTTCCTCAACCCTCTGGGGGCTACGTGATTGTGCGCAGCATATAATTAACTTCTTTTACCTGGCAGAGGTGTTAGTATCTGTAAAGCAGCTCAGAGGACATGGCACAGAGCGTTGTCTGTAGCCCTTGAGGAGGGACTAAAAGTCCTTGACTTTGTTTAATGGCTAAACTATTATTATTTTGTTTTGCTTGACTATTTTTTCCTTTGTTGCTGCCTTTTTTCATTTCTCTGATTAAATTTATTCTTTGGATACTTCTTTTTTTTTTGAGACAAAGGGCAAGCAGAGGACATGGGTGGGGTGAGGAGGGGATATTGTCGCAGGACCCCATTGGGTCCTGCTCAGTTACAGAGAGGGAGAAAGGAAGTTTGAAACGAACTTTCAACGTGCCTAGAACTCAGAGAGCTCCCTTCTGTGGCTTTCGATAGCCCAGCTCCTTTTCTGCTAAATAATTTTAGCCTTGATTAAAAAAAAAAAAAAAGGTTATAAAATCTTTGGGGCAGAGTTGTAAATAATTTAAAAATGTAGTTTTTGTATTCAGTCTGCCCATTTACCTTTTTAGAGCACATTTTACCCTCTTGCATCAGAAGTAAGCATTTAGTGGTCAGGAGAGGCTGGTGGGAGCCCAGGCTCGGGGTTGGCCCCCGACGCGGTGCCGCCTGCAGCACAGAGGACGAGGGTGCCTTTGAAACCCAGGTGGGGAGCTTGCACCCGCCAGGTCTCGTCCGTGCCGGGGCTCCGCGGTGACGTCAGGGTCTCCTGGCGGCCGCAGCCCCTCACCCTCCTGTGAACTGCCCCTCCCTCCCTGCCCGGAGGTCAGCACCCGCATCTCCAGCCACACCCCCTTGAACATCCAGTTCTAAGTGCTCAAGACGATCGGCAAGGGCGTGCTGCAGCTGCTGCAGGACCAGGACGAGTACGACAGGCTGCCGAAGGAGCGCAGCGACACCCGCGACAGGAGGAAGCTCCTGAGGGAGCGGCTGCAGCGGCTGACCCGGGCTCGGCTCGCCAAGTTCCCCGGCTGAACCCGCCCTCCGCCCCGCCCCGGGGTCTCCAGGGAGCGGGCGACCGACATCTTTCCCTGCCAGCCTCGCGGCGTTCGCTGACCAGTTCACAGTTGCTCCAGTGGTTAGTAGTCAGACTGTAGCCGTCATCCCTGCTGTTAGTGGATGACGACCTAGTAAGAAGCTGTGATGGGCACGCTGGCTTCAAGCATCGAGTGATTTACGTAGATGGTCCACGCCTGCCCTGCCTTTCCCCTGAACTCTCTCCATCACTTTATCAGTTACCGATGCCGACACAGCATCCTAAAAGGGTCATTCCAGTTTCTGTAGCAGCCTTTCACACCCTACGTCTTAGGGGCATTAGTGCCACGTGTGTGAATGCACATAGAAGCCTATTTCTTTGATTTGTAATAAACTCGTTTCGACCAGACATTTCTCTGACACCTTCTTTATTTGCGGGGAGAAGAAGTCTGACAGTGACAGCAGGCGGGAACGCGTGGAGCAGTCGGTGGGCACTACCGCTTTCCCTCCGTGCTGGATCGGGTCACAACGAACAGTTGAACAGAGCAACGTGGTCGGTTATTTATGAGAGGCTGGAGGGAAATGGGGAATACAGTTAAAGAAATGGGACAGAATGTGAAGCAATCGGCATTCGTTGTGTATAATGTGTGCTGATCAAGTGTCCAGTCTGCTTAATCGCCGGCCACCTGGCATGAGGCTGAAAGGTAAAAAGCCCACGTCCAGAGAGGTCACTGCCCAGCCAGTGGGGTTTTACAGGCAAGTGCAGGTCTGGGGGGCAGAGAAGGTGGACCGTTAACCATGAGTTGGCCAGAAGGAGCACAGCACGGTCCTGACTGTCCTCCTCGGACTGGGCAGAGCTGGGGACTCGCACAGACACACCCGCCAGAAAGGGAGTGGCTGTCTCACGGGCTGCCCACTCCCAGGCCCAGTGGGACAACCGCTTGTAGGGGGAGGTGGACTAGCTACACTGTCCCCTCCCACCCAGCCCCCACCGCACCCGCACCCCCATCCCAGGGCCCTTCTGACACTCAGGACGCCGTGATCCTCAATGCTTTGGGACAATATGAGAATTCATGTACGAGAGGGGACGCTCTGGACACTTGGAGGCTGGCGCCTCCTCGTGACTGGACCGAGCAACTGCTCCAATACCAACAAGGGACCAGAATCAGAGGTGTTGGTGTGGCCAAGGGTTCTTCTTTGATGTTGCTACGGTTTTCCTGGAGATTCCTAGACTGCGTGGAGGAAGAAAGCTGATAGTACGTGCTCCAGAGAACGGGGATTTCCCCAGGGAGCAAGCCTGTGGGGACTCACAAGGTGCTTGTAATCACTTTCCTTTTACCCAGAAAGAACAGGTATCCAGGAATCCCTCAGGCCTGTTCCGACCAGCCATCGATCGGGGAGAAGTACACTGTCTCTCCTCTCAGCTGTTCAGGACTCAGGGAGAGACAGCCCTGGAGTTCACCCTGCGTGATTCCTTCGCTCAGAGGGCGGAGAGGCTCAGGCAAGGGGTTGAACTGCGCCCGCCACCCTCCTTCTTGCAGCTCCCATCTCCACCCATGAGGGGCAGCACTGGAATCAGAACCTGCATCTCCAGAGTCTGCTGCCTGCTCTACAGCATCGGCTTGAAGGTCCATCAACCTGTGCAGAATATACTAGAATAGCAATGATGCCCACTCATGGTCCCTCACTCCAGGCAAGCCTGGGCTTCAGCTGATCCCATAGGATGGGGCTGAGTCTGGAGCAGGGCAAAAGGAGAGGGGCCAGATAACATCGAACTGACCAAAGTAGGAAGCCTCAGTTTTCCAGAATGCAGGGTCTGCAGGTGCTTACTAAATGCTGTGAGGGGTGGAGTGGGCATAGGAGATGCTGGGCGCTTGTCCAAATGACTTGCTGGATGCCGGACTATTTTCTAAGATGCTATGGAGCACCTCCCTTTATTTCTCTCCTTCTGGAGCAGAAAGCAAAGGCGAAAGCAGCCAGCCAGCCAGAAAAGTCCCCATAGTCAGTTTTTGTTTGGGAGGAAAGGAATCCGGTCCCAGGGGCAAATCATCCACCAGGTAGTCATAAAAGCAGCAAAAGGGGCACTGACCTTGAATCCACTCACCTTCAGTGGATTCAAAAGGATCAGTGGATTTTCAGGGGATTATAAGATCAGGTTCTTTAATCACAGCAATGGCAATGGCTCAAACACTCAGGGGATTATAAGATCAGGTTCTTTAATCACAGCAATGCAGTGGCTCAAACACCCATGTTTATGGGGTTCATTCATTTAAAATGAGGTAGCTGGTACAACAGTGAATCTTTTAAGTGTTACTTTGGAAGTAGCATAAATCACAGCCCTTAAAACACTGGGTGCACTGGGAGAAGAGCTCTGGCCTGTGCTACATCACCTTCTCTGTGTCCAAAGCAGCAAAGGATTTGACTTCAACCAGGGGTGTGTGTGTGTGTCTCTTTACAAAGTCAGGTTCCATCCAGGGTGAAGCCTTGGTCATAAGGAAAAAGTCTCTGAAATCAGAGCCAGGTCAGGGAAACCACAGGAGAACCAGAGAGAAGGAGCTGAGAACAGACCAGGGACCTGAGTTTAAGGTAGGACTGTACCCCGACCTCCATAACAGCTCAGCAAGTAGTAAGTCACAGTTCATTCATTTTCCACGCTGCGAACTCACCCTGCCCCAGCTGCAAGAAGCCACAAAATGATCAACACAGATTCCACACTTTCATTAATACTCGTTTCCACTTTAATGAGTATTTTGGGTTAATTTATATTAAGTAAATCTAACCTATGTCTTTTATAAAGGTTTAAGTACAAAAATATCAATGTTTTCAGCGTTCTGCCTGGACTTTTTAGGTGAAATCAGCCTCATCCAAAAGTAAAACCATTCATGAGGGGACTCCAAAATGAAAAATATGACTGGAAAGAATGTCAACTGCCTTGCCCACATGGACGTTTTTAGGTATACAATCTCTATTATTTGCAGATCCCTTATAGGTGGATTCACCTACTTGCTAAAACTTACTGGTTTCCCCCAAAAGCAACACTAGCAGCGCTTGTGGACAGGGGCAGAGGGGCGAAAAATTTGAGTTGCTGAATGAGTTTCAGCTCAGACTGTAAAGAAGTATCATTTTCAGTCTATATAGTGCAGTGTTTTTTTAAACATTTGTGTACTTTGGGCTGGTGATTTCACTGTTGAAATGGCCCCAAGCAGAGTGTGGGAAAGAGCTGTCTAGCGTGCTAAGTGCAGGAAGGCTGGGCTGTGCCCTACAGGAGAAGCGTCCTTTAGGACTGAGTTTTAGGGCAGTTGGCCATAAGTTCAATGTTAACGAACCAACAGTATATACGCATAAGGTGTCTTTAAACAAACACATACTGAACAAGGTTATGCAGTGATGGATTGACAAAGACCGGTGGCTGGCAGTCACCTGCCCCTATTTGTCCCTTAGGAACCGTGATTCAGTCTTCACTAATTCAAGGTTTGCGATGACTTTGTACAACATAATTGCCACGAGTAACAAGAATCAACTGTTTTTTTGTTTTTTGTGTTTTTTTTTTTGCAGTACGCGGGCCTCTCACTGCTGCGGCCTCTCCCGTTGCGGAGCACAGGCTCCGGACGCGCAGGCTCAGCGGCCACGGCTCACGGACCCAGCGGCTCCGCGGCACGTGGGATCCTCTCGGATCGGGGCACGAACCCGTGTCCCCTGCATTGGCAGGCGGACTCCCAACCGCTGCGCCACCAGAGAAGCCCTCAACTGTATTTTTGTACGTTATCTAACAAAAACATGTGCTTTCTTTTCTTTTTTAATTACAAGTTTTTCCATAATTTTAACACAAATTGACATGATGAAGACAATCGCCAGTTGTTTTCTCCGATCACCTGTTACCTGTTGGGACCTGCTGGATTTGGGGAATTTAAAGAATGAGAATGGATTTTTGTTCCAGGCAGGAAAACATTTACCCAATCTCTCTCTCCCACCTGTGGTCACAACTCCAGGGACGACGGAGATGCTTGTTAGTTAAGGAAGCAGCTCTGCCACCGTGAGCTCATGGGAATTTTAGGAAGACAGCTTTAGGGGAAGAGATGCTAGACACATGTTTGAGAAGGCAGGTTCTGAAAACTCTTGGGACACTAGGCAGAGAGTTCTAGAAGAGAGTTGGGTCTTGGGGTCTGAATCTGGGAGAAGTGGGAGGTACAGGTGATCCCCTCCCCTCCCCGCCTCAGACCCGCCCCTCCCCCCGGCCTCAGACCCACCCACCACGCAGCAGCTGCTCCAACATCCTGGCCCTACAGGGTAACGCAGATTGGCTCGCGGTGGCCACACAGATCGCCAGAGCCTCGACACACGTTTGGAAAAAGAATGCATAATTTATTTGTACAATTTTTCACACTTGAATTTTACAATTTAAAAAAGATACAAAACAGAAGACAAACAGTGGTCACATAAATTAAGAGAAGCACTAAAGAAGGAACGCCTTCTCACCATGACACTGCTTTTTAAAATCCACCTCGGGGAGCGGGCACGTCAGGATGGTCCCTGCGGTTGCTGCTGCCCAAGCATCCTGCGAGTGGATCGTACAGCCTTCCGTTCCAAGGTTAAGTCCTAGCACAGAATCACTCAATTTGTTCTTGGAAACACCAGCGTGTCTGAGAGGGGGCAGAACCTCATGGCCCCGCGTTTACGCTTCACACTTGGCAACTGAAACGTGACCTTCCCTCCAGGGAAACTTTAGGGGCTGGAAGGGGTCACAGGGAGTCCAGCACACACCTCTCTCTTGTTTGTCACAAGCACGAATGCTATGCTTTAGCGTGTCACTTACAGAGCATTAAATTCGGAGCCAGGCACCTTGTAAAAGCAACTCAAGTCCGCTGCTGTTCACACAGGCAAAGACAACAGTAGTTTCAGAGAGCCAAGTGTAGAACTACTTAGAGGATCACGGCCCAGATTCCATGAGCACTGAGGTAGTAAAAAATGTAGAAACTTTACAGGAAACAGTGTATCTTTAATCAGCATCCCTGATTGCCCTGGGTCACCTCAATTTCCATGTGATGAGCAGGCCTTAAGAGGGTCAGCAGGCACCCCACTCGGGGTGGGACCACAGTAGGGGGTGGGGAGTAGCACAGTCTCCGGGGAGAGGGACGGGGAGAGGGACAGGGAGAAGACATGGAGGAAGGCTGGTCTCCCTGGACAGAGCCCCACCCAACAGGCAGGGGACCCCTGCCCCAGCAGTGCTCAGCACTGAACACATCTGCTTTGAGGGCTCCGTCTACACCCTCACCCCCCACCCCAAGAAGGAAAAAAGGTTTCAGTGCCCTGACAAGTGGCTATCAAGTCATCACCCATGAAGGGCTGGTCCCTTTATTTCCAGCCACCTTCCAGGGCTGCTAAGAAGGCACTAAAAAATGATCAGCAAAATCCCTCATGGGGAGACAGGCCCTGGGGCTACCCCAAGTGGCCCTCACTGGCGATGGCCCCAGAGGGTGGCCCCTGCAGGTTCTACCTGGCTTCCTCCCTTCCCATCTCAAGCCGTCCAGCAGCTGAGAAGTCACCAGCCCCATGTGCATCCAAGAGGGGCCCCTGAAATGGGGCTTGGAAGGGAGGCCCCCGTGGGACAGACCCCATCCCTCTGCTCTGCACTGGCCCTGCATGCCCACACCCAGCTGGGCCTCCCCTGTCGGACGAGGGGCACGGGAGTGTGGGCCCGGGGTGGGGGAGGCCACGTGGCCTGCAGGGAACTGTGGAGCGTGCCAAAGACAGACAGGTTCACTATTTAATAAAAACGAAAGGACCTGGGAATCATTTCTAAAAATACATTATGCACAGGGATTAAAAATCAGCCCCTTCATTTTCTTGTGGAATGGTGTCAAGGACCCAGGCTGTGTGGATTAGCTGTTTGCCTGTTCAAAAAGGAAAAAGAAGCAATGTTATTTTCTTGAGACAGACAAAGGTAGAAAATTATTTTTTCCCCTACATGAACGTGAGGCCCTTATACACCAACGAGTAAGCTTAATAAGACAAAGGGATATTGTTTTTCAAGAAGCTTTTTTTGTTTGTTTGTTTTGGTTTTTTGCGGTACGCGGGCCTCTCACTGCTGTGGCCTCTCCCGTTGCGGAGCACAGGCTCCGGACGCGCAGGCTCAGCGGCCATGGCTCACGGGCCCAGCCGCTCCGCGGCATGTGGGATCTTCCCGGACCGGGGCACGAACCCGTGTCCCCTGCATCGGCAGGCGGACTCTCAACCACTGCGCCACCAGGGAAGCCCA
>RJWK010017241.1:0-34546 GCA_004363435.1 Platanista minor
CTCTCACTTTGTCCCAGCTTACCCTTCCCCCTCCCCATGTCCTCCAGTCCATTCTCTACATCTGCGTCTCTATTTCTGTCCTGCCGCTAGGTTCTTCAGACCGATTTTTTTTTTTAAGATTCCATATATATGTGTTAGCATACGGTATTTGTTTTTCTCTTTCTGACTTACTTCACTCTGTATGACAGACTCTAGGTCCATCCACCTCACTACAAATAACTCAACTTCATTTCTTTTTATGGCTGAGTAATATTCCATTGTATATATGTGCCACATCTTCTTTATCCAGTCATCTGTCGATGGACACTTAGGTTGCTTCTATGTCCTGGCTACTGTAAATAGAGCTGCAATGAACATTATGGTACATGACTCTTTTTGAATTATGGTTTTCTTAGGGTATATGCCCAGTAGTGGGATTGCTGGGTCATATGGTAGTTCTGTTTTTAGTTTTTTAAGGAACTTCCATACTGTTCTCCATAGTGGCTGTACCAATTTACATTCCCACCAACAGTGCAGGAGGGTTCTCTTTTCTCCACACCCTCTGCAGCATCAAATATAAATTTTAAAATCAGCTTGTTAATTTCTACTTAAAAAAGCCTCTTGGGATTTTGATAAGGATTGTGTTATAGCAGTTTGGAGAGCAAGCTGTCTTAACCAGTGTTAAGTCTTCAAGTTCATAAACATGAACTGACTCTTCATTTATTTAGATATTCTTTCAGCAATATTTTGTAGCTTTCAGCAGATATTTTGTCTATCAGCAGTATTTTGTAGCTTTCAGCAGATAAGTTTATTCCCAAGTATTTTCTTTTTTGGTGATGTTGTTAATGGAATTGTCTTTTTTTTTTTGGCTGCGTTGGGTCTTCATTGCTGTGTGCAGACTTTCTCTAGTTGTGGCAAGCAGGGGCTACTCTTCATTGTTTTGCACAGTCTTCTCATTGTGGTGGCTTCTCTTGTTGCGGAGCATGGGCTCTAGGTGCGCGGGTTTCATTAGTTGCGGCACGCGGGCTCTAGGGTGCGTGGGCTTCAGTAGTTGTGGCCTGCGGGCTCAGTGGATGTGGCTTATGGGCTCTAGAGCGCAGGCTCAGTAGTTGTGGTGCACGGGCTTAGTTGCTCCGCAGCATGTGGGATCTTCCCGGACCAGGGATCAAACCCATGTCCCCTGCATTGGCAGGCGGATTCTTAACCACTGCACCACCAGCGAAGTCCTGGATTTATTTTCTTAATTTAATTTTTGGATTGTTTGCCTTGGTATATAGAAATACAATTGATTTTAAAAATATTGATCTTGTATCCTGCAACCTTGTTAAAAGTGTTGGTTCCTGGTGCTAGATCATGCCCAGTGGACTGGCGTGTTTGTAGGGTGCTGGCTCTCTGCTAGTCCCTGTGCACCCCTGGTGTAGGCTTATCCCCCTGGGTGTGTGCCCCCTGCCTTGTGGAGCAGGAAGGACCCCATGACTGGCCTGGATTTCTGAACCTGCAGAATGAGGCTCAGTGATGTCAAAGGACTTAACTATGGACACACAGCAGTGAGCCTGGTTAGGAACCAGGTTTCCTGCTCCCTGGGCCATGGGCTGTGTCTGATGGGTGGGGACAAGGAGGATTTGGAAGGCAGTGTCACATGGGGCAGCGACTTTAAAAAAGACAGAGCTCTTCATTTGACCAAATAACGGCCAGAGGGTGGCTGGGCACATCCTCAGCCTACAAATACCTGAGCTGTGAACACTAGACCCCTGGAGCTTCAGTTTTTAGACACCTGGAGGCCTCATGGCAAGGGGAAGGGAAGAGCATGGACTCTGGAGCCAAAGAGACCTGAATTCCAGCCTGGCCTTCACCAGGCTCTACATGGGTGATCTTGACAGTGACTGGTTCTACCTTTCTGAGCCTTAGAGGCCCCATCTGGAAAATGGGGCAATGATGCCCACCCCCCCCAGAATTGTTGTTGAGATTGAGGGTTATGGTGTAAGTAGGGTACCTCACGACACACGGTGGATGCTCCCAGAAATAAATTTCCCAAGGAGAAATGCTTTATTCCATTGAGGTGGAGAGTCTCCTTGTACTGGGGTTTACGAGTATTTCCCAGCCTCCATCTTTCTCCCCTCCCCCCACTTCACCACACCAGCTCAGGAGGGCTTTCCTTCTCTTCCTGGGTGAGGTAGGAAGAGTTCCTTGGTCCCAGTAGAGGATTTAGAACACAGAGCAATTCCCCAAGGAAGCAAAAAATAAAAAATAAAAAATAAAGTGTTTATTAGTTCTGATCATTGTTATTAATAGCTTAGTATTTTCTACTAAGGAGCATGTCATACGTGAATAAAGAAAGTTTTACTTCTTTTCCAGTTTTGATATTTCTTGTTATTGCATTTATTGCATTTGCTAGAAACTTGAGTAGAGAGAGTGCATCTTCTTGCCATGTGTGTATTGTTCCCCGAAACATAATAAGTAATTATTCTCTTGCTGTTTTCAAGATTTTCTGGTCTTTCACAGTTTATGATGTGTATAAGTGTGGATCTCTCTGTGTTTATCCTACTTAGTATTTATGGAGTCTCTTGGATCCTTAGAGTAATATTTTTCATCAAAATTTGGAATTTATGGCCACTATTTTTTCTAATATTTTTTTCTTCTTCATTCTCCTTTTCTTTTTATGGGAATCCTGTCACACATATGTTTGTGCAGTTGGTTTTGTCCCACAGATCTCTAACCGTGTTCACTTTACTTCAGTCTTTTTGGCTGGTTTCTATTTGGATAATTTTTGTTACCTGTTTATCAGTGATTTCTTGTTTGCCTATTTGGATCTACTGTTGAGGCTCTCTAGTGAATTTTTCGGCAGGCGGACTCTCAACCACTGCACCACCAGGGAAGCCCAGGCTATTTGCTTTTAATGTTATTATTGATCTTGTTAGATTTAGGCCTGCCATTTTATTATTAGTTGTCTGTTTGTAACGTCTGGTTTTCTTTCTTTGTTCCCTTTTCCCTGCCTTTTTTGGTATTATTTGAATATATGTTTTGTATTCTGTTTTAGTTCATTTATTGGCTTTTTGGGTTTATCTTTTTTTGGGTATTTATCTTATTTTTAGTTATTGCTTTAGGGATTACATTATACAGATCTTTCAAACTCTGCTTTGGAACTCCTTTTACATTACCCCACTGACCTTTGTGTTACACTTATAAGTAGTATGCCATATATTGAAATGCTTTCAGCAGTTATGCGTAGCTTAACTTAAAAGGAGAAAAGTGATAGTTTGTTATATTTACCCAGATATAGTAATTCTTAAATTTGAAGACGTAATGTCTAAAACTTCAAAAATTTGGTGAAAGACATAAATTTACAAATTTAGAAAGGTCAGCAGACTCCAAATAGGATAAGTTCAAAGAAAGCCATTTACAGACACACCGTAATCAGTCTGCTAATGACCAAAGATAAAGAACAATTCTTGAGAGCACCTAAAGAAATAATGATTCAAATAATTGTGGATTTCTCCTCAGACACCATGGTGGCTGGAAGACAGTAGAACACCATCTAAAAGTACTGAAAGTAAAGAATGGTCAACCCTGAATTATGTATCTAATGAAAACAATTCTAGGAATTACAATGATATAAAGACATTCCCAGGGAAACTAAGAGAATTTGTTGCCAGCATACCTACTCTAAAAGAAATAAAATTTCTTCAGACTGTTGGAAATGATATAAGCAGGGTACTTGGATCTTCAGGAATGAAGGAAGAGCAGTAGAGTATATAAGAGTTTCCTGTTGTCCTGGCTTCAGTGTAGGTTCTGAAGTTGACGAAATTGGCTAGATTTATGTTTGGCTGATAGTTTTCCAGTTTTTAACTTGAGCTCACATTTTGGGCTCTGTTTCTTTATTCCTGCATGATATATTGCTACCCCAGGTTTATTTCCTGTCTCTTGTGTTTAAGTTAGAATCTTAGATAAAGTTTGTTTGACTCTGTTGTTTTCTAAAAATGTGCTTCCCATTAGCTGAGCTTAATAAGTATATTTTTTAATTTTGTTAGAATAAAGATGCCATGTAAAGTCTTATATTTGTGGCCTGTTTTAAAATGGTCATGAAAATTATATTTAATTCACTCCACCTGAGAAGCTATTTAATTTTATTTCTCTCTCTTTCCCAAATACTTTCGTAGGATGACAAAATCGTTAATTTTCCAGCTATATTATATATAGTATTTTACTCAGTATTGTAATCAGAGTAATATTATAATTAGCTCAGGTTTTTCCTAACAAATGAAAAGGCCTATATATTAAGCTACTTAGACAAAAATGTCCTTTTGTTACATTTGTTCATTTAATATATGCAGTCCTGCATGTTTAAGTCTTATTCATCACATAGAGGAAATAAGAAATGTCAGCTCCTGTTTCCTCTTCCCATTCCTTAGTACTTTGAGCTTTGATACTGACAGTATGTGTTCTTTTCTTTGTCAAAAGTTATTAATTTTAATATCTGAAAATGTATGCATATCTGTTAATATCTGAAAATGTATGCATATCTGTTAAAACAGCATGTAAATATTGATCTGTTAAAAGTAAATAATCAAATTATAGAAAATTTAAATTCATAATCACATATTGTTTCCCCATTTCACAGTACAATAAGGCAATGCTGAATCAAAATGGTGGACAGTTGCAAGCCTTAGTAGTTTTTGCAGCCATGTCAAAACACTGTTTTACACAGTTAATTATTTTTGAAATAATGATGAAAATAGTTTATTTTGCTTTACTCCCATGTGATTTTTGATGGATTTTTCAAATTCCTTTAAGTAGGTGGCTTGTAGGTACTGCAATTCAGAAGTATTGGTATAGGGCTTCCCTGGTGGCGCAGTGGTTGAGAGTCCTCCTGCTGATGTAGGGGATATGGTTCGTGCACCGGTCCGGGAAAATCCCACATGCCGCAGAGCTGGGCCTGTGAGCCATGGCCGCTGAGCCTGCGCATCCAGAGCCTGTGCCCCGCCACGGGAGAGGCCACAACAGTGAGAGGCCCACGTACCGAAAAAATATAAACAAACAAAAAGAAGTATTGGTATAATTAAAAATATTTTTCTACAGAAAGATTAAGTTTTTAGCATTGGCATCACCATACTTAGAGTATAATAGTCTAGAAACTTGAAAATTATATTTGACTTTTTCCTGTTTCACCATTTTCCATTCCCAACCAAGCATACTCTCTGCTTTTCTTAAAATATCTCTGGAATTTACCTGTAAGCTCTGTCACACTGCCTCTAGTTCTCATCAACTGTCTACTTGTTTTCCCAGCCTACAATCTCTTTCCACTTCATTGCTTTCTGCATATTTACCATTTTCATATTTCCAAAAGAGTCCTTTCATCCTTTGAGAATCTTCAGGAAGTGTTATGTTCTCACTGTGATAAGTCCAAACTTCTCTACCCAGTATTCATTATCATCCATGTCTCCACCAAGCCCTCTGGATTGAACTTATTTTCTGCTTTTTTCCCATTGGTATCTTTGGTACTTGTCGTGTCTCAAATAGTCCATTGTGCATGTTGTATTTATTTTTTCACTTGCATGCCTTTCCTCATGCTTTCAACCCCATCCCCATGCCTTGCTTGAAATGCTATATCTATTTTCTTTTTGACCTATTCGAGTTCTCATTTCCTTCAATAAATTTTGCAAAAGCTTCTCCAGCCCTTCATTTAACTCTTCTTTTCCTGAGCTCCTATCACACAATGTCTTTTATATGTAATGTGATTCTCACTGGCAGAAACCTTGTCTCATTCTTCTCTCAGCACCTGGCTCTGTGGTGTGTAAGCTGATTCATTGCATTTTTCTGTCCCATTTCACTCCCCTAATAACTTTATAAAGTGAGGTCAGGAAGATTTCTTGTTTCTTTTTCTTTTTATTCAATTCTAAAACATGTTCTGTCAACTCCCTCACCCCCATATGCCCCATCAGAAGCAATCTGAAACAGATAGGCAGGCAGACTTAGCTAGAGGAAATACTGTGCTGATGGAGCCAAGAGTGAGATTGACCACCATGTGCATCAGTTAGGTGAAAACAGAACAAAACTTCCATCAGGTGTCACAGACTGTTCATTGAATCCTATCTCCTGTCTTCAAATATGTATTTGTGTAGTATTGGGGAAATTAGAAAATAAAGTGTGAACTTCCTAGCACAAATCCCTTCTATATATTAGTAAAATAACTAGAAATTAATATATTTTTGCACTTGTATTACTTTTATAAAAAATAGTAATTAAAAACGCTCCTGCTAAGAGTAATTGTATAACAAAGACCAGCAAACTTTTTTTTGTAAATGGTGAGATACTAAATGTTTTTAGGCTTTGCAGGCCACATATAGTCTCTGTCATATGTGTGTGTGTGTGTGTGTGTGTTTATATATATATATATATATATACTTTTTTTCTTATCGTTGTTGTTGGGTTTTACCACACTTAAAAATAACCAGTCTTAGCTTGCATGCAGTACAAAAGTGGGCCATGGGCCACATTTTGCCTGTGAGCCATAGTTTACCAAGCTGTTTGCCAATAAGAAAAGCTAATCTGTGTAACTGGACGTCCAAGAGGTAGAAGATTTTCTCTCCAATAGAGAAGACATTGCTCATACTAATCCAAGTCCTGAACAAACTGGAATGTGCCCAGTGGGGTGCATTCAAGTCGGGGGGAGGGGGATCATAAGAAACCTTAACCTGAGAGGAACAGCTTGTTGAACAGGGTCAGGTTGGAGAAGTGAGAGGTGGCATTACAGTGGTCTTCAATACGGAAGTTCCGTGATACGAGAGAAGCAGACTTGTCCTGCACAGTGCTCCCTGTAGAGCCTCGAGTGCAGTGTGCTGTCCTGGACAGAGTAATGTCCTTCCGCTAGAGACTGGTTAGCAGAACCTCCTGTGCTCTGAGTGCTTCCTGGTGGTTTTCCCTGAGAAGGACAGAATACCTTATAAAGAACTTCCCCCACCTTTCAGAAGTGGTGATTTGGTGTATGACAGGGACATAATTGTCTCACCGTGGGATAGATTACAAATATAGACACCAATAATGAAGGAATATTGGAGTAAACGGAAGGATTTCATTCAGGTGGGATTAAAGTAAATCTTCATAGGATTTTGGGTTTTAAAAGAGGAACCACATGGCTAGACAATATCTAAAAATATTACCTTACAATAATTTCATTTTTATTATTATAATCTTAACTGTGGTGAAAACTTCAAAAGCCATCCTTATTCTTAGTCCAGAAATTTTCTACTTAGTTCACATGAACAAGGTGCACTTACTGGGATACTATAATTTATATTTTTAAGTCTCCTACTATCTACTTAGATAGAAGGTAAAAACCACAAAAGTAGCAAGAACCAGGTACCATGAAGTGACTATAATTGTTCTTCTTTCACATTTGCAACAACTTTTGATTCATCGGGAAGCAGAAGCCATAGTAACAGACTTCTGGCTCAGATTCATCACTTTGTGTTTCTCCTTTCTCCTATGGCAGCACTTTTCCCTTTTTAAAAAAATTCTGGCAGACTAATTTAAACACACCTACTTAAGTTGGATTATTTGCATACTGGACCTAAATCCTGCACTTCAGTATTAACGTCTATGGAAATATTTACAGCTACTAATTTTATTTGGTTGAACTGTTACAGTGTTGATTCATTTTATTTAATTAATTCATTTAATCAGGATGCAATTTATCTTGATTTTGGTTGTAGAGGTTGGCGATTTGAAGGAGCTGCAGACACTAGACATTTCTACCAATCGTTTGCTAACTTTACCCGAGAGGCTTCACCTGTGCCTTTCTCTGCAGTACCTCACTGTGGACCGAAATCGTCTATGGTGTGTGCCGCGCCATCTCTGCCAGCTGCCCAGCCTCAATGAGCTCTCCATGGCTGGAAACCGTCTTGCATTTTTGCCGCTTGGTAAGTAATCATGTTTATGTGGTAAAGCAAAACAGCTAAAGAACAAGATGGAAAGTCTTTGTTTCCTTAACTAGGAAGGATTAGTTAGTTTCCTTCATTCTGTTTATCTTGAAGATGCTTCTCTAAATCCATTTTTGCAGTGAACAAAGCATCATTCCCAGTTAAAAAAGTTTATTTCTTTAGGGATTTCATATTTTAAAAAACTTGTGCTACAAGTTTGTTTATAGACAAAATATATGAGATATGAGATGATTTACTCAGAGAACGAATTAAAATATATGTATATGTATTATATATGCATATTTTATATATATAAAATTATAAAATTGACAAGAGGTATTGAGCAATATGAGAGAATAGCTACCATACAAATATATCTGCTTACATGTTGACTTCTATACTGCCATTTAAAAAAAAAATCAGGGGCTTCCCTGGTGGTGCAGTGGTTGAGAGTCTGCCTGCTGATTCAGGGGACACGGGTTCGTGCCCCGGTCCGGGAAGATCCCACATGCCGTGGAGCAGCTGGGCCCGTGAGCCATGGCCTCTGAGCCTGCACGTCCGGAGCCTGTGCTCTGCAACGGGAGAGGAGGCCACAACAGTGAGAGGCCCACGTACCGCAAAAAAAAATTTTTTTAAATTAAAACTTGAAGGCCCACAGAACCCTAAACTGTTAGAATAAGCATCATATAATCTTATTCATAAAAGCATTTTTTATGAGTAATTTATCTCTGAGGGCAATGAAGTGAATAATTTACTAGCCCCTAAAAGGAAATATTTTCCACCATAATACAGTGTACATATTGTTTTCAATTAAAAACCTCTTTAAGAAAACTTGAAAATCCTGAGAGACATGAACATCAATTTGAGTAATAATAAATAATTATCCAACTTGAGCAGATTACTTTTCTATAAATATAATTAAATTCTTTTTAAAAATTAAAAAAATAAAGTAAAACCATTTCAGAAGTAACCTACATTTCTAAGAAATCAGAGTTTTTTTTCAAGTGAGAAAATTATTGAATATAAATTGATATTAGAAAATAAATATACCTGCTGCATAAACCACAGGTTGTAGAACAATTATAGTGGACAAGCGTCAAGTTACAAATCTAAAGATACAGGTTCTAGATTAGCTCCACCACTTTGTAGAGCATTACCTGGAATAAATCACCAAAACCTCTCTGAGCTTCATTTTCCTTGTCTGTAAACCAGAAATAACAATGTTTATCCTGCTTA
This sequence comes from Platanista minor, assembly GCA_004363435.1. Lineage (NCBI taxonomy): Eukaryota > Metazoa > Chordata > Mammalia > Artiodactyla > Platanistidae > Platanista > Platanista minor. Next base: position 9,132 of record RJWK010017241.1, read on the forward strand.
CTTTAGAGTTATTTTCAAGATGAATAAAATAGCTGTTTTTTATCCACTCCAGCCGTGGTTCCTCATCCCCCTAGTCAATTGCTACTCGTTCCTACCTGCTGTTTCACCAGTGACACAGCCGAGCATGTGCTGTGGTGGCAGTGGTGTTGGGAGAGGAGAGGGAAGCCATTCCTGTAGGCGGCTGGCCACTGTTAACGTTGGAGCGCCAAGGAGTGACATTGTGTGTCCTGCTGAGTGGTTACAGCAGCAGGTGACCTGAGTAGCAGTGGCTAGTGCAAAGTGATAGAAATGGCTGTGGGGTAGAGGATAGAGTTCACTACACTTTGCCTGGCTGCTTTCTGCTTTCAGTTACGTACTGGGGCATCTTCTCTATGCACTGTGGTGAGTGCTGCTTGACTACAGAAGTGGACATCCCTTCTTCAGCACTCAGTGTTCAGTGGTAAGGAGAGCCTAACAAGTTAGTTTCTATCTCCAGGTTTCTTGTCACCCACAAAGCCTTGCCTCTGTGATAGAGGAGGTTTTCCTTTGTGAACTTGTTAATATGTTATCAAAGAGAGGCAAGAGGGTCTGCAGTGAGTTCTGAGGAAGGTGTCTCCCAACATTCAAGGTCACCATAACTCTCAAACCTGGGACCCTGTACAGCCCAAGATATGGAAGCAGCTTCCACACTCCCCTGGGTGCCATCTCAACTCACAAGGCTCACAGCCCTGACAGAACACAGGCCTGTGGGCAGGCTTTACTCTACTTTAGAAAGACATACAAGCAAGAGGATGGTGAAGATCATCCAGTGAGAAAGAAACAGGCTGCCTGAAGCAATGCTCTGCCCTGGTCTCAGAGAACAGCATGAGTAAAGGGCCAGGGGGCCAAGACAAGCACTGGTGGCCTTTCTATATTGTTGGGTTGGATGATCTTTGTAAAGAAATGAGTGGGACAACCAGAGAGCTACAGTATGAAGTTGCCCAAAGAGGGCTTCAGAAGAGCAGAGACAGCATAATCTATGAAGATGAGGAAATTGAAGCTGACAGAAATAACAATCTTCTCAGTCTCATTTTGGTTTTTGATTTTTGTTTTTGACACCATTGAAGGTGGATTTCAAAAGCAAATTCAGTTAAGTCTTTAGGAAGAAAATAATTAAGTCCATAGCTGTCCTTCCATGGAGTTTGTGTACTTGAAACCCTTCCTTGAACTCCTTTCTGATACAGCAAAGCCGTCTAATGCTAAGAACTATGCGAGACAGAGTCAAATGAAGCAGGCAGCTGCTGGCACTGCCTTTCCTCAGAGAACTGAACTGTTCCTGGAAACTTAGCATATAGGGATGCCTCTTTACAGTAGTTAGGAGATACGGTGTATATACACATACACATAACTACAGTTTTCAAATAGAAGGCTCCTGTGTTTAACCGTGATTCTAATGTAGAACTTGAGTGTTTACAAAATGGGTGCTTTAATATCGCTGCCTGTGATTGGAGGTAGGAGTCTTATTTTGGGGAGCTACTCACTGAATTCAGTTTCTTGCCAAAGAACTTTGACTTAGGAGAAAAGCAGTTTTTTATGGGGCTTTTTAAAGGAATGTCAGATTACAGCCCCTTCAAAAAGCGACTACAGAAGCTATAGTAAGGATGACTTAAATCACTTGTAATACTATCAAAATCATTAACACTAGTGGAGTGTGTTCTTTTTAAGATGAAAAGTTGTATCAAGAAAGGAGGATGTTCCTGCTATAACTGTACCATGACAGCTGAATGACAGATTAGTCTACACACAGAAGCTCTGTTCCCACTGCTGTCAGTGAGGAGGAGGGGAGATTAATAACTTGAGCCTCATGCTATGAGATTTAATAGAGGCTTTGAAACATGAATATTTGTTGTTGATTCAATATAGCTCTGTTGACTAAATAGCTCATAAAGATCTGACTCACCTCTGGGCTTCTGAAAATTTAGGAAAATACAAAGAAAAGGGTTTTTTCCTGTAAGGCTTTTTTACTAGGTTTGCTGGTTTCTCTTGCATATTTAATAAGCCATTGTTCAGTAATGTTTACAACTTATTTAATGTTGAATAATAGATACAAGTACTGTGAGGTTGCCCATGTACAGACTGACTATGTAAGAACAGTTTTTAGTTAGTCCCCAGGAACTGCTGTGTCAGCTAAACTCAATGTCAGGAACTCCTGTAGTTTAAGAAAACAAAAGTTGCACCCACAGTGGTAGGTGGAATTTTTGAGTGTTAATTTAGAAAACAGTGAATGAATTCTTAACTAAGAACAAATGACATTGAGATTTACGGAGTATCCTGGTGTGTAAACTACCATGTAGTAAACCCCAAAGTTAGTGAGAAAACAGCTTCCTACCAATGGGTAATTATTTATGTTTCTAAATCAGTCCCAGAGCTGTTGTTCCTTGGACATTCTAGTAGTGAAGTATTTATTTTCTCAGAAGTTATTCTGTGTGCCAAGGACGTGTGCTATGAGTGAAACGACAGCTCCTTTATTGCTGTGGGTTATACCCTATAACTTTGATAGGGATGTAAAACTGGCCCTTTATCACATAACAGGAGATCACTCCAACTTTTTGTAGTAGCTGTAGTCGTTTTTCCTTTGTAGGAGCTGGATACATTGTGTAGGGGAAAAAAAAGTTTATTCCAAGTATTGGTGCAGTTTTAGAAAGTAGCTTGTAGGCATTTTCAAAACCCATGCTGAAATCTCTTCTTTTGTTGCAAATGGCATATAAAAGGCACAAATTTTTAACTACACTTGTTTTTTCTGTTACTTCTCATTCCTCCTTTCTCTGTATCTGCTGAGAGGGTCAGGAAAAGAATTGCTATTTACTGTTTTTTAAGGAAATATTTGAGTCCACAAAGTGAAGCTATTAGAACTTCAACTCCAGGATGGAAACCAGATGGAAACCAATTAATAATTCCTTAATCTCAGACTTAGAGATGCATGTAAACTGTACTTTACTGAACCATGGAATGTATTTGATCTGCAGCTTGAAGAAGTACTGCCTTGAGGTCATTGTTTAGTGGGAATAGTTTGCAAAGTTTGTAGCCTTAAATATGTTTCAGTGCTAAAATGTTTCTTCTGGTTCAGACCAGAAGTCCCAGAGGTTGGAATCAGTCTTATTTTTGAGTAGAAGGTATCTTCTGCTTTCCAACGAGGGACCCAAACATGCCATTAAAATCATGCTCTGTAGAGACTGTTGGGCAGGTCTCTAGTCAAAGGCATAATGAAAAAGGAGAAAAGAAAGGCTTGAAAACAAGGTTCAAAAACTAGTAGTGGGAAGAAATGAGAGAGAAGTATTCTGTTAACTAAAGTTTATATGACCCTATTTCAGGAGCAAAGTTGTAACTCTGCAATGTGTATTTGTTCAAGAAAATGGATGTTCAGTCCTCCTTTTTGAGCTCTTTTTGCAAGTATTTATAACAAAAATTTTTCATCCTGGTGCTGCTTACTCGTCTGACTTTTTCCACTGTCTTAATGATTCCCCTCTGCTTTATTTATTTTTTTATCATATCAGGCCTTTACTCTTGCCTTAAGGTTTTCTTAGGGTATTAACAGGATTATTTAATGTGGCTGAGTTAACAGGATTATTCAACATGGCTTCTACAGTGTGGGCAGACATTGACTTTACTGTGCTAATATATGAAGAGAAAAGTTCACCTAGAGTAGGTGAACTTTAAAGGGACAAATGTATATTTTTCCCAAAGTTTTGGAATAGGATTTTGGAGTAGGCAGTGATTAATATGAAAAAGTGAACCCTGTTTTCCTCAGATGTCAATTTAAAAAAAGAATTGCTGCTTATTCTTAAAAAGGTACAGATGTGAAACAAAAATAAGTAGTGTGAGGGCTAGATTCATGAGCAGAATCTTTGCCAGCGAAGTTTTTGTTAATTTGGTTTTCTAAATAGTGGCAAGAATGTACGGTACAAGCAAAGTCTGGAAGATGTTGTCAGTTGACTTTAAAGCAAGAATCTGGAGTTTCTGTCAGTCTTAGTTTTCAGCCAAGTTCTTAAATTTGGGGAGAGGGAGGACAGGTCCCAGTCCAGCTGAGCAAGAACTGAAGGTAAGATGCAGAGTGAAGATGTTTTGCTCTCCACGCTGGCTGCCCTGGCCTAGAAGATGTGTTGCTGTAATGCCCAAGCCTATGCGGGACAGTCAGCGTGAAGGCTCCTTCTCTAGGGTCTTTTCTGAAGGAATTCATGGTATTTCTTGCAACTGCTGCCCTAAATCTGTAAGTCAGAATTACCCCCATCACTTATCTCATCTTTTAACAGAAACCAAGGGATATTTTTGTTCATTTATCTCCTTGTCAGTGTCTCCTGACATCACAGCTGGATGCTCGGGCATGCCCATCCTCAGGTGCCCACTGCACCCATGCAGCCTGCTAGGTAGTGTCACTTCCTACATTATGTGGGAGTGCCCTGCTTATATGGAAATGATCTGTTAAGGAGGCTGCCTAACTAACGTCATGGTGAAGCAGGCAGGCATGCTTTTAAATTCCAGCTCTACCATTTAATAGCTGTATGATCTTGAGCTTAGAAAAGCTATTTAATTTGTCTAAGTCTCAGTAATGGGGTAATATTAATACCTACTTCATAGCACTTTTGTGAGAATTAAATAAGATTTAAAACACTTCTATCACTCATAAATACTGCATAAGCACACAATCAATATAAACTTTTATGTTTGACTGGACTGTAAGAAAGGGTTGGGACAGCTAAGCATCTAGCAGAGTGTATTGCCCATTGCTTATAATAATTTCTTTATTACTTGACTGTGCAACACAAGTAGAGATGCTAATGCTTGAATATTTAAACCAACTGCAGAGGAAGCCTTCAGTCATTCAAATTCATTAAAATCAATTTATTTTAATTTAACAGTTGATGATCTACTGTGTGTAAAGTATCTTATTAAATTCACTGTGAAATCTTATTTGGTAAATTTGAATAGATCAGGGAGATGCAAGAGGGAAGAGATATGGGGACATATGTATATGTATAACTGATGCACTTTGTTATAAAGCAGAAACTAACACACCATTGTAAAGCAATTATACTCCAATAAAGATATTTTTTTAAAAAGTTGAATAGATCAGAAAGAATATGATTATGTAAAGGATTTAATGGAGTGTGTGTGTGTGTGTGTGTGTGTGTGTGTGTGTGTGTATTTAGAGAAACTAGCACTTTAAAAAATTCATTATTTTGAATAAGTAGTCAAAAAGTTCTCTTTGTCAAACGCATCATGTAGGTAATTGAAGTAGTTTTAAAGATAATTTTGGAATACACTGTAAATTACTCTGAATTCATTGTGAAGAAACCCAGTTTTTATAGTAATTAAAAATGTAATTGTGACTAATAATCTATCTGATTTACTGAACCACAATAATTGGAATTACATTGATAGAGCATTCCAAACAACCTGTTTTGGTCTATTGCTTTCATGCGTGGTTTCTATTGCCCCATCATTTTGTTGAAGAGAATATATCATTCACCTTTTGATAAAATAAATGAGTTTCATGCCGGTTAGTGTTCAGTAAACAGATCCTATTTGGTCTGGCACATGCTGTCATTCTGTGCTTGCTTTTACAGTTACAGTTAAAAGAGCAATAGCCTCAACACACAGGAGGTTTTTGTTCTGTCTTCAGCCATGTGGACTGCATATGCTGGGGCCTTGAAGTTTAAGGAGAGAGAGAGAATTGGAGTTTATGCAGGACTGTTAGCTTTTGCTAATTTTTAAGTAGCAAGACTTTGATCTATGAGTCTGGAAGAAAAAAAAAGGGAAACATTTTAGACACAGTACACCACTTTAAAAAGCCACATGAAAAAGTTCTTTGTTGCTTTAGCATCTTTGCAGATGGACAAGTTCCTTGCTTTACATAGTTCACATACTGAGCAATTTTTGCACAGGAACTTAAAAAAGTATTACTGCATGATATATTTATTGAAAACTATTGGTCCATTGAAATTAAGAGAAGGAAGAAACAAACCAGCTTATTAGCGGTCTCTTCCAAAGTTAATTATTGAGTGAAGATTTTCTTTTTTAAGAATAGAAGAAATAGCTCAAAGCTTTTTCATGCAGAAAATACTTATATTTCAGCCTCATTATGATTAAAAATGCCATTCCTTTGTGCTTGGGGTTTTGCCAGCTGATGGCTTTTTGGCAAGAGCACACTCTCACAGCCGTGCCTGTGTAGCCTGTGACCTTGCTGGGTGTTTAGTTGTCTTAGCCTTACCAGCAGGCTCTGCTGTGTCAGCTAAAGCAAGGGTTGCCTGGTTCTCTTTAGAATCCTACACTCTGTTTTGTGATCTTCACTTTATATTCAGGAGAGAGAGATAAAAGACTAAGATGTATTGAGTACCACTCTTATGCAAGGGACCAAGCTTGACATTATATACATTGCTGAATCTTTATAACAAGCTCATGACATAGGTATTATTATCTTCATTTCACAGAGGAGGTGACAGGCTTGGAGCATTTGAATTGGAAAGCCAGGTTTCAGAGGTCTGACTCCAAAGCCCACTACATCTTGTAATTTCAGTACTGCTTTTTCTTACTCTATTTGAGATTGTGTTATTTGCAAAGTTTAAATGTTTGTATTAAATACTCATGTCTGTGTGGTAATATACTGGCTAATGTATAATAGATTTGAACACAGCTGATTTGTGTTTTCTTTCAGCTTCAGTAGAAAATAGTTCATTCCATTATGGGCATATATAAAAAATTATATTCCCCACACAAATTGGTCAGGAGGTATAAACAGAAATCTTTGGAATATTGAAAACCTGAGATAAGGTCTAAACCAAATAGCATTTTAAAATCATCAACTCTTCATTTTTTTCCTATAAAACTAGGATAGGAAAGAGGACTAAACCGTATAAGAAGTAGCAAGTGCCAAATTTTATTTAGCTTTGTATTATGATCTTTGCATGTAGCCTCATTTAATTTGCACAAGCTCTTTTGTGTATATTAGAGAAGAGAGGTGTTTCCTCTGTCATGTCCCATTTTGTGTCCTTGGCTCAGGGAGATGAATCACTGTCTCTAGAGGCTGTTGCCTCCAACTCTTTTCTGTGCAGTTAAAGTATAGAAAAGAGTACCTTTTGCTGCATGCCAAAGAGAATTCTCTCTTAATTGGCCTTCTACTGTAGGCCACACCTCCAAATGTGTCACTAATAATGAGAATAATAATAACTGCCATATACTGGAGAAGGCTGTATGCCAAGAATTCTGCTTGATAATTTATGAACTTTGTTAGTAGTTTTCACTAAAATTAAGGGACAGCATTATTTTTCTCTTTATACAGATGAGGAAACTAAGGACACACATTTAGTAAATAGAAGAATGAAGATTCAAACCCAAGTTCTCTGACTCTGAGAGTATGTTCCTGCTCCATTAATTAGTATCCTATACTCCTTACCACTGCATAAACTCAAGTAAAGAATCTTTCCCTGAACCCCCTGCGGGCTCTGACAGTCATATCTGAGACCAGAGCTCATTTATATTTTATCAATGTAATTTCAAATTTTTAAAAATTCCAAACTTTTCTATATGCCTTTAAAGTCATCAGATTTCTATATGTAATGAAAGGATTTGTATACAGTCAGAGAAGTAGTGAAAAAATATAAAATAGGAATTTTAATGTAATTTTGAGGACTCTTTCATTGCAAGTAGATTCTGATATTTCTATGTATATTTTTTCCATCTATGTTTTATAAATTTGTAGCCTTTTATACCAGTAGAGAAGTTTATACATGTTTACTAAAGTAGCAGTACATATTATTGTGGTAATTATGTATTCTTATGCTTAAAAAAACATACTGTATAGTGATTTAAATTTTACAGATTACTTTCACATTCAGTTTTAACAACTTGGTAAAGTTGAGGGGTTAGGCACTATTATGCCATTTAACATATGTGCAAACTGAGGCTCTGATCACATGGCTAATAAGTGAAAGAACAGACACATAAGATATGAACAGACAATTCACAAAAAAGAAACTATGTAAAAATGGCCCTCAGACACATTGAAAAATGTTCACACTAATAGAGAAATACAAATTCAGAATGACAGAAATTTTTAAATAAGACAACATGTTTTAAAACTTGGTGAAACTGTGGGAAAACCAATGCTCTCATACATTGATGAAGGGAATGCAAATTGGTGTAACTCCTCTGGAGGGAAATACCTAAGAATCTACATCTACACATGTATTTACCTTTTGACCTAACAAGTCCACTCCTAGGAATCTATGCTGAAGGTATACTTCCAACTATAGTTGTATAAGTAAACATGGGTTAGTATACTTACATATGTTTTGTAGATCTTTCTACTTAGGGATCCTAGAAGCAATGTCATTTCCATAGTAATGAGCACACCTAGCACTCAGATCTTGGTTTCTAAACACCATACCCTATTAAAAGGAATTAAGGCTCTTTGGAGAAGTAATTGATTTCAGGGCTACAGCAGGGAAAATACAAGCTGAGCTGGGACTGTCTTGTGGTGCCGGAAAGCATGGTGATACTCAGAAAAGAATGAAAACTTGTTGAAAGAACATAAGGACCAATTTTAAGTGTTCCTAATTGCCAAAACTGGAACATTTTATCCACCACAATGAACAATAATGGTATTGGGTTTTTAGTCCTTACAATAAAATAAATATCCATGAATCCATACTGTTATAAAAATCAAATAAATAAATGGGGGAGAAGGGATAGTTCTTCCTTACAGAAGAATTCCAGTTAATAAATGTAGACAGAAAGATGGTAATTGAAAATCACCACTAAATGAATACCGTGTAATAATTGTTGCAAACAAGACCCATTGATGAATGCTAAAATTAATGGGCAAAACTTTGAGAAGGAACAGTATATTTACATAGTCTTGGAGTTGTAGTAATCTGAAGACTTGACCTGGGCTTGGGGGAGCTGCTTCTGAGATGGTTTACTCACATGGCTGTTGGCTGGCGGTCTCATTTCCTCTCCAATAAAGCTGCTGGAGGGCCCTCATGACAAGGGAGTTGTCTTCCTGAACAAGCGATCCAAGGGAGAGAGCAAAGAGGAAGCCACAATACCTTTTGTGACTTACTCTGAAATCACAAAATCACACAGCAGTTCTGCCCTATTGTGTTTGTTAAATATATTAAAACCACCGCACTGGGAAAGGGCATCTCTAGCTAGTAGGGCAGTAATTTTTTTTTCTCCCTAATAGTTGCCACTTCCCAGTGCTTTTCTTACCTGTTCCCGGTGCTGCCAATTTTGGTTCCTCTTTTTTTTTTTTTTTGACAGTACGCGGGCCTCTCACTGTTGTAGCCTCTCCTGTTGCGGAGCACAGGCTCCAGATGCGCAGGCCCAGCGGCCATGGCTCGCGGGACTAGCCGCTCTGCGGCATGTGGGATCCTCCTGGACCGGGGCTCAAACCCGCATCCCCTGCATCGGCAGGCGGACTGTCAACCACTGCGCCACCACGGAAGCCTTTGGTTCCTCTTTTTGTAACTTGCCCCAGTGCTGTTCTTGGGCAAGAATACTGTGATAGGACTTGTAGTGGAAAAGAGGAGGTAATGTTCACCTTTTCCTACCCATTTCCATGAAAACCTTCCTTACCTCAGTCTTATATTATCCCCCTCTCACTTAATGTAACAAATTGCCCACAACCCATCTGTGAAACAGAGACTTTATACAAGCCTCTCTAATAACAGTGATCATATTGTATTACAGTTATTATTTTTCATGTCCATCCTCAATATCATATTCATATCTGAATCCCCAAGGCCTACCATAGTGCCTAAAAGGTCCTTAATGGGTAAATGGGTTTTGTTTTGAAATGTAAATATGCTTAAGAACCACCTAATTTAGCTATCTGGGCCTTTGTCTTTCCTAACTGTAGAAGGACAGGGGAAAAAGAGAGCTCCTTCAGCCTATTTCCTATTTTCACAAGCAGAATTATAGTTTGAAACTTTTCAGAGATTGAAGACTTTTCAAAGATTATGTTCTTACTTCAGGAAGCAGAGGGTTGGCAAGGCTACTGAGGATTCTGTTCTGTGCCTCTGTAATGATGAAGACAAATAGCTCTACCCTGTGAGTGACAGGAGTGGAAAGGAAAGCTGGTCGAACAGTCTTGGGCACACAGTAGACAGCAAGGGATGACCTCAGCACTTGGAAGTGTCTCTGCTGCCTGTGATGGCCAGAGATCACCTTCAGTACTTTGTGCTTTGTTTCCTCACTGAATCCTCCTCCAGTCTTTGCTCCCCACCTTATCCGGCTACTTCTGCGTAACTTATGGATTCTCCCTCTTTCTGGCATACTTGTTCCTATTGAAGATTCTTCTCTTTGGGCTCCCTTTCTCACCTCTTCCCATTCCTGGTACAAACCCATTCCTGTCCCGGCTTCCCGGCCTGCAGGTCTTGTCCATCCATCTGTACCTCACACCTCACTGAGGACTGGGATTTGGGGTTCCCTTTGCTTCTTCCTCCCCCTGCAGCCACGGGCAGTTCCATCCATTCCTAGATCCACCTGGCTCCTGAGACCCAGCCCAGCCAGGGTCAGATTGATCCCTAGCCCTCCTTTACCCCTCCTCCCATCTTTCTGCCCAGGGGAAGTGAGACACAGTAGGCTGACCTGCCAACTTAGTTTGTGTAACACTTTTTCCTATGGAGAAAAATGAAACTAAATAAACGACCTATAACAAACTTAATAAATAAATAGAAATTGTTTATTAAAAGTCATAGAATTTTTATGTGGGAAGGAAATCTAATAATATTCCATTCCCAGTACTCATTTTACAACTTAAATGCTCAAGGTTCAGGTGGGTTGAGTAATTTTTCAATAGTCATGTTTTCTGATGTAGAATCTCATATTACAGCTGACATAATTTCACACCTAGTTAAATCTGCAACATTTTTTTCTTCCAGAGTAGAAATTTGAATTATTCTAATATTATGTATTAAATTTTATGTTTCACATTGTATTAGTGTATATTTGTACGAATTATAGCACTTTTCTTTCTAATCCAGATTTAGGTCGATCTCGAGAACTACAATATGTGTACGTGGATAACAACATTCATCTGAAAGGCTTGCCGTCCTATCTGTACAACAAAGTCATCGGGTGCAGTGGGTAAGGCTGATTTCACATTTTATACTATCACTCACCTCTTTTGCTAGCTTTGTTTCTACTTCAATATTTAGTCCTGATAAAACTCAAAAATAGATGAACTACTTTTGATAATCCTGTTCAGTTTTGTTTTGGGGCTTAACATGCTAAACCAAATACCCTTAAAAGTCAAGAATATTGAGGAAGCAATTTAGAGTATGGTACTTCAAGTTTAGTTAATAAGCTGTAAATTCAGTCAGTAAGTTGTTTGTTATTTTCCAGTTAAAAGAAAAATTAATCTATGCATACCATTATAAGCTCAGTAGTATCAGTCATAGAAACTGGAGGAATCTTCATTAATGTAAAAGCTTTTCGTTCTCTGCACTCCATTGCAGTGACAATTTTACTACATTAGTATCTAGGACTATACCAATTGAAAATATTTAGAGCTCAACATTTGAAATAGTCCCTCAATACAAATCATGAGTCTAGCAACCAAAACATATGTTTCAGTTAATAGGAAATGATAGGCTTTTCTTTTCAGAGCAACAATGATCTTTCATTCTCAGTTAGGCTTTTAGAAAAATGACTTCAGCTTCTCCTTCTATAGCAGTGAGAAAGAACCAACCCTAAAGTGGTTCCCAGAGTGGTGTGGGCTTAACATAGGACAACTCAGCTGCCAGAACCTGCTTTTGACTGGCCTCACTTAAGCAGCCAAAGGATACTTGGAACACCTTTGAGGGTACTTAGCCAGCATGTTGACTCTCTCCTTATAATTTCAAACGTCCTGCATAACCTGGCTCATAATATATGTAGTTCTGGCAAGGAAAGGGATGACAATAAACTTGTGTGTAGCGACAGCCATTCCCCTGCTGGCATAGCTCTGGGGGATGGGCATTGAGCAGTGATTGCTCCAGAGAGGGTACTCCTAGTGGCCTTCCCCTAGGAAAAATTATACAGTTGTTATCTTGGGAGAGCCCTAGATGAATTCAGTGCCTGTATAGGCTGATGAAATACAAGCCCATAGACATATTCCAGAACCTTCTATGAAGCATAGAAAATAGAATATGTAATGGAGTTTTTAGCTCATTGATTTTTCTACAGCTGATCATGTGACAGCTACGATCCTACTCCCTCATTAATCATAATGAATTTGTAAAAGATCTATAATATAGCCTAATTTTTCCAAGTGGTGAGTGAAATACCCTCAGTCACCAAGATACATGGAATGATGCAAGCAGGCTTCAAGGTTGAAGGCAATTTTCTTGCACCAAAGCCTTCAGAGACTGCACTGAAATATGATTTAAATCTCTACCACAATTAAAGAATAGCTCTTACTTGAGATAAAGAGCCTTTTCCTTTGGTGTTTAGACATGGATGTTACTGACTGCCAGAAAGTTCTATCTGTGCAGAGTAGAGAGATAGTATAGTTTATTTTATTTTTGGCTGAGCCGTGCAGCTTGTGGGATCTTAGTTCCCTGACCAGGGATCGAACCTGGGCCCTCAGCAATGAAAGCACCAAGTCCTAACCACTAGACCACCGGTAGCAGAGGTAGTGAATTTTATGAGAGTTCCAAATCTTTGAGAAAACAGTAAGGCAGAATATGCAAATTACTAGCAGATAGTCTACACTTTTTATTATTATTAGCATCTTCCTTTGGTAGTAGTAATAAGAAGATAAATAAAATTTTTAAAAAGACAGTTATCAAACAATCAGTTTTCTAATATTAATAGTTTTTGGAGTGTTGGCAGTCCCACATACAAATAAACAGTGATCCAAAAGGTATTTTTAATCTGTTGGTTTAACTCAGAATGCATTTCTTATAGAAGCGGTTCTGGTGGTTATACTCCTAGCCAGCTCATTAAAAGGTCATTTAACCCATTTTGCACCCCCCAAATTATACTTACTTATAAAATATTTCTGTGGCAAAAATGTATTCAGAATTCTAATACATGGTGACTATTGAAGTCTTGGCAACAGAATTTAGGGGCTCCCCTTCTTTTATCTCTTTTATCTGTTGTATATGTGCAAAGGGACTCTCCCATTCCAAGTCAAAGTCGGGGTGCTTTGGGAAAAGGAGGGGCAAGGTGTAGAACAGGGTTCTAAGGTAAATCTTAGAACATAAGAACATAAGCGTATTTGAGGCCTAGAAAGAGTACCTTTTGATTCTGAGCAAGGATCTTGGTTTGGTTATTTATTCAGTGCATATTTATTGAGCAACTACTCTGCTTGGTCACTGTCTAGACAATGGACATACAATGTAGGAGCCAAACAATTCAGTACCTGCCTTCCTGGACCTCATAATCTAGCTACGGATCCAAGTGAACAGTCAATAATTAAACAAACTCAGTGCTAATTCTCTCCAAGGAGATGATATTTAAGCTGAGAATAGGAGAATCAGCACACTTGGTTCTCCGCCACCATGACATGTTCTTTCTAGCCCAGAGGTAGGTCTGGAATAAAGAACACATCAGCTCCTGCTGGACTGTGCTTTCTCTGAAAGAATTGTATTACCCTTCTCTGATTAACAGTCTAAGAAAATTAGAGCAAAATGAATACATCTTTAGGGACCTGTGGCATGATATAAAAATGTCTGATATATATATATATATAAAATTCACATCTCAGAAGGAAAATAGAGAACCAGGTATAAGGCATATAAAAAGGTATAAAAATAGTTAATAACAAATGTTGCACAGTTTCAAGAAATCTCAGAAGTCTCACAAAATTATCTTTGATATTCATAGAAATGTGAATAAAGTTAGCTCCTCCTTATTCTGTATTCATTTATTTGTCAAGTAATTATTGAACTTTAGCAAGTCAGCACTGTGCTAATAATTGTAGAAAAGATAATTTAGATGTTTATCCTAATATATAAAAATAACTGTAATACAAAAAATAAATACCCTAAGAGAAAAGTAGAGTGGTGAAAATTTAGAGCATAGGACTGCCTTTTTATGACCTAGCTTTGAAGTCACACACTGCCATTTCTATTATATCCTATTGATTACACAGGTTAACCCTATTCATTGTGAGAGGAAACTACCAGGAGGGGAGCAGCACAGGAGCCATCCTGGAGGATGGCTATCACAGATTCCTTGCATTCATGCTCTTTGCTAGCCTCTTGGAAAAGTATGATTTTTATTTTGCCTGGGTTTTTCTTATTGTTACCACAGAAACAAATGTCTTCCATTCTTCTATATTTTACCTTGAAAGAGAAGTCCCTACCATGTTAGAATTTTAAAAAGTGGTAATTGGCACATGTGCTTACTCAGGAGAACTTAATGGTAAAAAAAAAAAAGTGGCCCTATACCAGAGTTATTTTCTCAGTTGTCTGATTATGAGAAAAAGAAACCAAACCACTGCTTTGCTTTTTCTTATATAAATAAGCAAACTATAGATGGATTTGGGTACAAATTGGATAAATGATTTGGTTAAATGGTTTGTTAATATAACCACTCAAGGTAACAGAGTTGTCTTTATGAGAAATGCATTCAGAGTTCTGAGTTAAATCAACATACTAAAAAATATCCTTTGGATCACAGTCCATTTTTGTGTGTGGGCTGCACAAAAAACAAGCTATACACACAAAAATCAAGCTATACTAGATACTTGAACCACACCTCCGTGTGGCAGGCACAAAGCAGCCTAGCTACATATTAAAAAGAACTGAGGTATGATTTGAGCTGTCACTCAAGTGACAGAGTTTGTTGTTTGATTCCAATGTAGTAATTAATTGCTTATTAAAACAAAAATAGTGACATTCCTTTTAAGTTTTAGAGGAATATAACAGAATCCAGAGTATCCCCAATATAACTTTCAAAATGTCCAGGGTACAATCCAAAATTAAATAACATTTGAAGAATAAAGAAAATATGACCTAGTGTCACAGAAAGTAAAAACTTTACTTGATGAGCTTAACACAGAATGGTATAAGAGAGGAAAAGTCAGTGAACTTGGAGGTAGATCAATAGAAATGATTCAGTCTGAAGAACACACACACACACACACACACACACACACACAGGATTGAAAGCAAGAATGAACATCAGCATCATCAGGAACCTGCCAAACAGTACAAAAAAGCCTGATATTTGTCATCCCAGGAGAACAGAGAGAAAATGGGGCGGTAACAACAACAAAATTGTTTGAAGAAATATTGTCCAAAAATTTGCCAAATATGATGAAAGACATAAATTTACATTTTCAAGAAACTCAGTGAACTCTAAGTAATATAGATTACAAAGAAAACCGTATCCAGTCAAAGCTGCTGAAAACCAAAGATAAAAAGAAAATCTTGAAAGCAACCAGAGAAAAATGACAAACTACATACAAAGAAATAATTCAAAAGACCATTGCCTTCTCATCAGAAATTTTGAAGGCCAGGAAACAGTGGAATGATATTTTTAAAGTGCCAAAGAAAAACACCAGTCAACCTAGCAACCAGCAAAAATACCTTTCAAGAATGAAGGTAAAATAAATGCATTCTCAGATGGAACAAAACTAAGCCTTAAAGAGGCTCTGACAAGACGACAGACGCTTTATCCAAACCAAGGCTTATTCTGTCAGGGTGACATAATTTCTTTCCTTCTCCATATCTACTTTTTCCCTTTACTTTTCCTCTTATTTTAAGCTGAAAAAAACCTTTTTTGCTAAAAAGGGTTAATCTGGTAGCAGTTCCCCCAATAATGAGCATGTGGATGACAGTGTATTTTCTGAAGTATAAAAGACAGTTACTTGGGTTCTTTTGGTAAGGGAATTGAAACTAATTCTTTACCTTTAACACTTTGATTGGTGGCATGGTAAGTTTGAAAATGCATATGAATTAATTTGCTAAATCACATACATGTTTTGAAGCATAATCTCAGTGGCAAAATGATGTTACCATTCATTTAGCTTGTTTAGGTTTAAATGCTGAATGGCAGCTCTGAAAACATTGAGTTGAAAGGGAATTGTGATAATTGTTATGAATTATTTATGTAACTAAGCCAAGGGTCCTGACATCTGTAACAGACTTCAACTCATTTTAATAACTCACTTAAGGGTTCGAATGTACAATCTTTTTTGTAACCACCTCAGCATTTATTCTAAAGGAATAAAAACTATCGAGTTAGAAATCAAAGATGCCAAGGCTTAACAATTGCCCGCTACTAGTTATTTCATTTTATTGTGAACTGAACATATCATGGAGCTTCCATCCCTCTTTACTGACAGTTCATTTCATGATTACTTCTTATTGAGATGAGTGACACTAGCTTTCAAGACAGGTACCTTTCCGGCCTTCTCTCCCATTTGCTATTCTCTTCCATGGACCTGACAGTCTGGCCACTAGAACTGTTTGTGTAACCCCATCTGCCCTGTGCATTCACAGAGCTGAATCCCTGTTCCCTTTCTCTGGAATATCATCATGTTTATCTTAGTTTTCAACAGTAGATACCTTCACAGCAACATCTAGACTAGTGTTTGACCAAAAATCTGGGTGCCGTGGGCTAGCCAAGTTAATACGAAAATTTAACCATCACACCATGTATATTATCCCCCCAAATCATTTATTATAATAATAAAGAGAAAGCACAGCTATAAACATTGCTTAAACTTTACTGTATACCAGGCAGTGTACTCATTAATTTATCTGCATATTGCGCATTATCCTCCCAACAACCCTTGTGATAAACATCCTTATCTTAGAAATGAAGAAACCAGAGCTCAGAAAGGTTAAGTGTCTCAGGTCACAAAGCTAGATGGCAGTAGAGTTATTATCTGCTTCACTGTCCACACTCTTAACCACTGCACTACATATACTGTCTCCCTCTTCTCCTTGGTCTAGAATCACCTCTATATGTTTGAGCCCCTCTACTAGCTTCTTGAGAACAGGGATGAAAAATACCTTTCTTGTTCCTGCATCATTCCATGTAGTGGGGTGGATATTTGGTATCTGATGAGGTCAAGGGAGGTTGGCTATGGCCAATAGAAAGATTACTAACTCATAGGAATTCCTGCCTTGTAGCCTGCATTCTGCATAGCTGCAACTCTTCTCCAGTGTTAACTAGAGAAGGCATTTAATAGAAGTATCGTAAAATGAATTTAATTAGCTGTTTACAGCCAGTGGTGAAGAGTAGGAACTTCTGCTAAAAGAATTGTCAAAGGGAAATTAGACCTTATATAAAATGAGGATCCACATACTTGTTAATGTGAGTCTTTTCAGCAGTTTGTCAGAAAGCTAATCTTTCTAATTATTGGAGACAGAGAAAGCATTAGGAAAAGTCTGGCTTTCACTTTTCTAAACCTTTATTTGTTATTGTTAAATTCTTTGGACAGTGTTCCTCGTAGAGTTCATCAACAATTGTAAGGTTAAGTAGCAGCAGCTGTTAAGGCAATAACAGTATGAAGTAATTATTCATGAATCACCTGCTTGCTTTTTACCCTATATTTTTATTGTTCTATGATTTTGCCCAGGATTCTCATAACTAAAGTATGGCTATAAAGTTTGGAAACAAATAATATGCTTTACCATCAGAATTAGGCTTCTCCATAGCAACAGAACCAATAGAGAGAGAGAGAGAGGGAGGGTGTGTGTGTGTGTGTGTGTGTGTGTGTGTATGTGCGTGTTGTGTAGGTGGGGGGACTTGCACTGAGAGGAAGAGAGGGAGATTGATTTATTTTAAGGAATTGGCTCATATGATTGTGGGCACTAGCAAGTCTGAAATTCGCAGAGCAGGCTAGAGACCCAGGGAAGAGCTGATGTGGTAGCTGGAGTCTAAAGACAGTCTGAAGGCAGAATTTTTCCTTGGGGGACCTCAGTCTTTTCCTCTTAAAGGCCTTCAACTGATTAGACAAAGCCCACTCAACATTATAGAGGGTAATCAGCTTTATTCAAAGTCTACTGATTTAAATGTTAATCTCATCTTAAAAATACCTTTACAGAAATATCTGGACTGGTGTTTGACCAAATATCTAGGTGCCCTGGCCTAGCCAAGTTGATACAAAAATTTAATCATCACACTATGTATTGCTGTATATCGTCAAAAGAATCACTTGTTATGTGTTTGTCTGTGTTTCCAGACTTAGTGGCCATACTGCATAATAGCATTTTGGATATGATCCTCTCATCTTAATTTTCTCCATATTAAGAAACAAATAGTAATTATAAAGTAAAATTTAAATTTATTTCCTCATCTTCACAAAATGCCTCATAAGGGTAATACCTTTCTAACCCACAGAAATACTCATGCAAAGTCACAATTGTGCTGCTACAGACTCTTCATGTTTATGTGATCACATAGGGTCAACTGAGGTTTTGAAAGTAAGAGGGATAAGGGCAAAGCAGCAAATCAAAGAAAAATATCATAGAAATTTTGGCACCAGTTGGCAGGCCACTGTGCAGCTGGTTTGCACTAGTGTACCCTTACTAGCTGTTAAATTATTGACAGTATTGAAGTATTTCTACACAAGTTAATGAATAGCTATTGAACTAAAAGCCCCTGAGGTCCCCCACTGCTGTGTCTGCCTTTCCCCTAAGATCTCCCTATAATCCAGCAACTAAAAGGCTAATGACCAGCAGAACAGAGGGCTCTAGGACTGTGCTTTAGCACAGTGGTACTGTTTGTTTGTTTTTTGCTTGTTTTATTAAACTATAATTTACATACAGAAAAGTTCACCCTTTTTAGTGTATAGTACTGTGAATTTTGACAAATGCATACAGTTGTATAGCCACCACTATGATCAAGGTTTAGAACAGTTCATTCACTCCCAAAATGTCCCCCATGTCCCTTTAAAATGAACCTCTTTTCTTCGGGAGACACCTCAGCCTCTGGAAACGGGTATGTTTTGTATCCCTATGTTTTACCTTTTCCAGAATGTCATATAAATGAAATGACACAGGCTACTGCAAACATTCATGTCTGGGGCTTTGTGTGAACATAATTTCATTCCACTTGGGTAATATCTAAGAATGCATTTGCTGGGCTATGTGGTAAACATATGTTTAACCTTATTAAAAACTGCCATAATGTTTTCCAACATGGCTGTGCTGCTTTGTATTTCATGAGAGTCCTTGTCAGTTTTTTCTTCTTTCTTCAGACATTCTAATAAGTGGGTACTATCTCATGGTTTTAATTTGCATTTCTCTAATGACTGTTGATGTTGAACACGTTTTCATATGCTTATTTGCCGTCCATGTACAGTTGGCCCTTGAACAATGCACGGGTTGGGGCGGACTCTTGGCACAGTCCAAAAACCACGTATAGCTTATAGTCAGTCCTCTATATCCGGGGTTCCTCTGCATCTGCGATTCCACATTTGTGGATTCAACCAACCCTGGATCGTGTAGTATTGTAGTACTTATGATTGAAAAAAATCCATGTTTAAGTGGAACCACGCAATTCAAACCCATGTTGTTCAAGAGTCAGCTGTATCTTGGGTGAAGTGTATTCCAATCTTTTGCCCCTTTTTTAAAAACTGGATTGTTTGGGCTCTTTCTTATTGAGTTTTGAGAGTTCTTTATATATTCTGAATACATGTTTCTCATCAAATACGTGATTTGCAAATATTTCTCCCAGTCTGTGGCTTGTGTGTCATTCTCAGACAGATTTAACTAGCCTATATTGTGGTTCTTCATAGTTCACCAGTGATAAGAACACAACTCAAGATATATTTAATTTAATCCATAAATGAGACATTTTCCATTTGACAGATTACTATATTTTCCTAAATAACAATTTCCTTAAATGTTGCCATCCTGGTGGGTAACCAAATACAGATAATGTGATGCTTATATCTTTGGCACATCTGCTCCTGAGACAGACTGGACCCCCACAAACTACCCCAAAATTATTTCCTTTTTGGCACCATGTGGATGACTCAGTATTCTTTTCACCATTTCCTTTTTATCTTTTCTCTTTCAAATTTCTTTCCCTGTGTGTGAAGACTCAAAACAACCAATCTGTATTTGTAACTGCTTAGGAACCAATATAGAACTGCTAGATAGAAGAGAAAACTGATCACATTCGATGAATTAACAACAGAACTCCCATAATACAGTTAGATAATGTGTGATTTAGAAACATCAAACGTTGTGATATATCATTGGTAAAAGATGATGTCAGGAAAGACTTTATAAAGGAATTAGATTTAGGGAAGAGTAAAATTTGTATCTGGAATGACAGGATATAGAAAATTCCAGGCCCAGTTTGGCCTGTAGGCAAGAATAGCCGTGGCTCATTGAATACAGTGTTGCTTGTGTTAAGGGGTATGATTCAGAATTCACAAGGAAATGGTAAGGCCACCAGCATCCATGGGATACCTTTCTGCTTAAGTTCTCTCCCTTTTGCATCAACTAAGGTAAGAGGATCATTTCTTAAAATTTGACTAGAAAGCTTCCATATTTTGCCCCTGTGCATCAGTGTAAATATCATTAGCTTACAAAAATAACATTACTAACAATTTTGGAGCCCCTGTATGGGTTCTCTCCCATGTATGCTCCTCCTTCTTCTCCAAGGTTAGCCACTACTCTGAATTTTGTATTTATCATTCATTTTCACTGAGTTATGATTTTAATATATGTAAATACGTCCCCATATAGTGTATTGTCAATTTATATCTTTAACTTTGTGTAAATTGAATGATGCTGTATGTATTCCTCTATGGTGTACTTCTTTCACATAACCTTTTGTTTTTATTCTCCAACTTCTCCACTATTTTTCTGCTTCCCTTTAGAGAAAAACTCTTTGAAAGAGTTGTCTATACTCACTTTCTCCACTTCTTTCTATTCTCTCACACCAGTTAGGCTTTATCCCCCTTGCACCTATGTAAAGTATATACATAATTTGAAAAGTTTTGATGTATATATGTATACACACACATACATACGTACCTCTGAAACCATCATTGCAATTAAGATAATAAACATATCCACCACCACCCAAAGTTTCCTCGTGCCCCTTGGTAATCCTTCCTTCCTTGTCTTCATCCTATCTCCAGGCAACCCCGACCTGTGTTCTGTTACTGTCGATAAATTTGTATGTTCTTGAGTTTTATATGAATAGAATCAAACAGTATATGTAGAGTTCCATTGTATGGGTATACCGCAGGTTGTTTCCATTCACTTGTTCATGGACATTTGTGTTGGTTCTAGTTTTTGGCTTTATTACCGATAAAACTGATGTGAACAAATGTAGACTGTCTTTTAAAGGTCCTAGACTTAAATTTCCTTGGATAAATACCTAGGAGTGGAGTGTCTGGATCATACAGTACATGTATATTTAATTTTTGGAAGAACTGCCAGACTTTAAAAAAATAACTGTAGCATTCTACATTCCCCCCTGTAATATAAGAGATTACCAGTTCTTACATATTTTAAATTTTATCCTAGGTGTGTAGTGATTTTTCCATTATGCTTTTAAATTTCATTTCCCTAGTAAATAAGGGTGTGCATCTTTTTATGTTTTATTTGCCATCCATATATCTGCTTTGATATAGTGTCTAAGTCTTTCTCCCATTTTTTCCTTGGGTATTTGTGTTCTTATTATTGAGTTTTGAAAATTCTCTATAGATTCTGGATAAAAGTCTTTTATCATATATATGCTTTGGAAGTATCTCCTCCCAGTCCATGGCTTACCTTTTCATTTTTTCACAGGGCCTTTTGGAGAGCAGACACTTTTTATTTTGATAAAGTCCAACTTAATTAATTTGTTCCTTTATCGATCTTGCTTTTAGTGTAACCCAAATCACAAAGGTTTGCTCCTATGCTGTCTTCTAGAATTTTTAAGGAATTAAGTTTACATTCAGGTCTGTGATTCATTTTGAGTTAATTTTTGTGTACGGTACAAGGTATGGTTGAAGTTCCTTTTTTAACATATGGATATACCAGTTGTTCAAGCACCATTTGTTTAAAATACTGTCCTTTCTCTACTGTATTTCCTTTGTATATTAGTTGAAAATTAGTTGTCCATATATGTGTGGGTCTATTTCTAGATACTCTGTCTGCTCCATTTATCTATTTGTCTGTTTTGACACAAATACCACACTGTCTTGATTACCATAGTTTTCCAATAAGTCTTAAAATTAAAAAAGAATTTTTTTACTACTCTAGCTGCTTTGCATTTCTATATAAATTTTAGAATCAAACTTTCAATTTATATATTTTTTTAAAAGCCTGTGATTTTAATTGCATTGAGTCTTTAGATCAATTTGAGGAGAATTAACATCTTAACAATATTAAGTCTCCCAGCCCATGATCACAATAAATGTCTAATTCCTTGTCTTGGACATCTTTTGTCTGATTTATCTCTAAGTATTTCATATTTTTCATAGTATCATATATGGTATTTAAAGTTTTTAAAGCTTTCAATTGATTGTTGCAACCATATAGAAATACAAATGATTTTGTATAACTGATCCTGTATCCTCCAAACTTACCAAGCTCACTTACTAGTTCCAGTAGAGTTGTTTTTAGATTATCATGGACTTTCTACATACACTCATGTCTTCTGGGAAGAAAGACAGTTTTACTTCTTCCTTTCAAATATGGTCACTTTTTATTTTTCTTTCGTGACTGTACTGGTTAGAAGCTCCAGTACAATGTTAAATAGAAGCAGTGAGAGCAGACATGTTTGTCTCGCTGAACTTATGGGGAAAAATGTCTTTCAACATTAAGTATAATATTGACTGTTGTTTTTTCATACATGTGCTTTATCAGGTTAGTAAATACCCTTCTATTCCTAGTTTGTTCAGAGTTTTTTAAAATTATGGACGGGTATCGAATTTTGTTAGACCCTTTTTCCGCATCTATT
Organism: Platanista minor; assembly: GCA_004363435.1. NCBI lineage: Eukaryota > Metazoa > Chordata > Mammalia > Artiodactyla > Platanistidae > Platanista > Platanista minor. Next base: position 32,001 of record RJWK010017241.1, read on the forward strand.
GAAATGATTATATGGTTTTTCTTTTTTAGGTTTTAAAATAGTTAATTACATTGATTTTTTTAAGGTTAAAACAATCTTGATTAATAAGATAAACTTCATTTGGTCATATGACTTTATACATTGTTAAATTCAGTTTGCTAAAATTGTGTTTAGACTTTTTCCACCTATGTTCATGAATGGTACTTGTTGTTTCTCTTTTCTTGTTGTGTGTTCATCTGGTTTTGGTATCAGGATAATGCTGGCTTCATAGAATGAGTTGGGAAGTATTCCAACCTTTTAACTACAAATTCAACTTCATTAATAAATGTTGGGCTGTTCAACTTCTCTGTATCTTGAGTGAGCTTTGCTAATTTTTGTCCTTCAAGGACTTTGTATTAGCATAAAGTTGCTTCTTATATTTTTATTATCTGTAGAAATCGGGCAATACCTCCTTTCTCATTTCTGATATTGGTAATTTGTGTCTTCTCTCTGATTAGACTAGTTAGAGATTTATCATTTTTATTGATATTCTCAAAGTTCCAGCTTTTGTTTTCACTGATTTCTCTCTATTCCTTCCTTCTATGTCATTGATTTTCTTTATGCTCTTTATTATTTCTTTTATTTTATTAGGGCTTAATTTGCTCTCTTATTTCTGTTTTCTTTAGGTGAGAGCTATGTATGCAACATGTCCTTCTATGCAGTAATTATAATTATTGTTATAATGACCTTTTCTGCCAGTTTTAACATCTGTCTTGGTTGTTTTCAGTTGCATTTTTTTTTCTCTCATCATAGGTCATATACTGAAAAGCCTGGCAATTTTTGGTTGGATGCCAGACAGTGTGAATTTTATGATGCTGAGTGCTGGATATTTTTGTTTTCGTGTAACTATTCTTGATATATGTTCTGGGATACATTTAACTGGAAACAGTTTAATCTTTTCAGATATGGCTCTTAAGGATTTGTTAGGTGGGAATGGAATGGTGTTCAGTCTAGCACTAACTATTCACCACTACTGAGATAAGACCTTTTTGTGTACTCTACACAATGCCCCTTGAACTATGAGGTTCAAGTCTGACCGATAAGAGCAGGCACTATTTCCAACCCTCTGTGACTGCTGGGCACTGTTACCTTTAATCTTTTCAGCTCGTCCTTTTTCCAGCTTCAGGTAGTTTCCTCATATGTGCTGATCAGTACTCATCTGAATACTCAAGCGGAACCTTCTGCAAATCTCCAGAGTTCTCTCTCTGTACATCTCTCTCCCCTAAGGTTCTCTGTCCTGTGAACTCTTGCTGCTTTGGACCCCTGAACTCTTAGTTCCTTGTCCTCAGTTTAAGGTACCTACCAGGCTGTGACTGAGTTCCCCTTCCCTGAGTTAACTCTTCTCTTCAATCAAGTCTCTGCTGAAATGTCACCTCCTCAGAAAGACTTTCTTTGATTATGTTATCTAAAGTAGTACAGCTCTCACTCCCCTCTTCACTCTATTTTAGCATGTGTTTATCTTTTAATTGTCCATCTCTCCTCACTATAATAAGCTTCATTCTGATCTTAAATATGTCCTTAACAGAATTTTATGCTCATATATATTAAATAATATATACAACAAAGTTCATAATAGCCCCACACTGGAAACAGGCCATATGTTTACCAGTACTACACAGCGATGAAAATGAATAAGCTATAGTACCTGCAGTAGCGTCCGATGCATCCCAGAAAGATAATGTTGACAAAAGGAGACAGACACAGGATTCTTCATGCTATTGAAGAAGGCAAAACCAAACTATAATGTTAGAATTTGGAAAAATGGTTCCTTTTGGGATAGAGGTTTTGCTTAGTAGGAGGGCCAGCGTGACCTTCTGAGGTTCTTTTTTCTTGAGCTGAGTGGAGAAATTGAGTAAAATTAATTGAGTTCTAGGTCAGGTACTGTCTTCTCTGTAGAACCTTCCCTAATTCCTTAGAAAAAGTCAGTTTCTCCACCTTCTCTGACCCAATATTAGAATAATTATATTGTAATTATTACATTTTTCAAGGGAAGGGGGTCATCTTTTTTTTAAAATTTATTGTTTACATCATTATTGGAGAATAATTGCTTTACAATGGTGTTAGTTTCTGCTTTATAACAAAATGAATCAATTATACATATGCATATGTTCCCATATCTTCTCGCTCTTGCTTCTCCCTCCCTCCCACCCTCCCTATCCCACCCATCCAGGTGATCACAAAGCACCGAGCTGATCTCCCTGTGCTATGTGGCTGCTTCCCACTAGCTATCTATTTTACGTTTGGTAGTGTACATATGTCCATGCCACTCTCTCACTTTATCACAGCTTACCCCTCCCCCTTCCCATATCCTCACGTCCATTCTCTACTAGGTCTGTGTCTTTATTCCTGTCTTGCCCCTAGGTTCTTCACGACATTTCATTTTTTCTTAGATTCCATATATATGTGTTACCATATGGTATTCGTCTTTCTCTTTCTGACTTACTTCACTCTGTATGACAGACTCTAGGTCCATCCACTTCACTACATATAACTCCATTTTGTTTCTTTTTATGGCTGAGTAATATTCC
>RJWK010017242.1:0-34545 GCA_004363435.1 Platanista minor
AAGAACTTTAGGATTTGTATTTTTCCTTTTCTTTCATATCTGAATTTCAGTTCGGCTGAATATGAAGTCTTTTTATTACCCTTTCCTTTCTGTTCCTTTCTTTTCCTTTATTCTTTCCTTCATTTTTCCTTCTTTTTTTTTTTTTTTAAGATTCCTTCTGTCGTTTGTGTGTGTGTGTGTGTGTGTGTGTGTGTGTGTGTGCAGAGAGGTGTTTTGCAGGCATTTCTCTGTTTTCTTTAACTGAATTTAATTCTGGATCAATTTGAATAAAATCTGATTATTTGATCATTTTCTCTTTACAAGTGATTTGAAATTTTGCTTAGTTGCTAAAAAATCTTTCTTTTCACACCTTTCATCAACACTACGTTTATTTGGAAATGTCCTATTGTTGATGGTTTTGTGTTCCTAGATTTGTATTACTTGTTATTTCATAGCAAATTCTTGAATTATATGTTTAAAAACTTTAGAATAAACCAAAGAAGTATATGATAGATCTTCTTTATCTCTATTCTACGTCATGCATCTCTTTGATCATATCTATATTTGAACTCATTGGTCATTTCATCTTTTGCTTATTTCTCCTGCATTGAGCAATTTGTTACTTACTTTTTATTTTTTATGATAGCACTGTTTTATCTTTTATGTCTTGAGTTCTGTTGTTCATATTTCATCTCTTCAATAAATTATGTGTCTCTTCATGTGCTCTTATTGTACAAAGGGAACTGATTCATTAAGGTGTGTTTTTTTTCAATTTATGTTGGTATTTGGTCAAAAATTTTATTTTTGCTCAGTGACACAATTTTTTATTGATGATCTTCATTTGCCAACATTTTAATTTTTCTTTTCTTGCCCTTCCTTTTTCCTATTCATCTCATTTGATTTTTTTGTTTTGTTTTGTTTTGTTTGGCTCCTTGTTATATATTCACAGATCCCATTTTGGTTTTAGGCTAATTATTGCACTTTTTTGAATGAGGAAAGTTCTGGCTAGACCAGCTATTAGTAAAAGGTTCATGTTGGGGAGAGGTCAGTAAGTAAGAGGTAAGTATCTTTTTATAAGATACTTAAAATTCTCCTTATGAAACAAGGTTGTTTCAGTGACAGATACAACTTAATCTTCCCTTCTCCCATCAACATATTAGACATCTTAGAAATCTCACAACCATTTTGAGTGAGATTTTCAAAGCAGTTGAGTATTAAAACCACTCAGATGGGGCTTCCCTGGTGGCGCAGTGGTTGAGAGTCTGCCTGCCGATGCAGGGGACACGGGTTCGTGCCCCGGTCCGGGAAGATCCCACATGCCGCGGAGCGGCTGGGCCTGTGAGCCATGGCCATTGAGCCTGCGCATCCGGAGCCTGTGCTCCACAACGGGAGAGGCCACAACAGTGAGAGGCCCGCGTATCGCAAAAAACAAAACAAAACAAAACAAAACAAAACAATACAAAACAAAAAAAAACCATTCAGATGATTCAAGTGAAAGAATGAGAATGGGGAAGGTTCCTGTTCTTGTTGCAGTGGCATGTAGAAACAGCCTAAAATAAAATAATTAATCTTTGAAGAATTAAGGATCTTGGAGTTAGCTTTGATGCTCAAAGTAAAGCCCTCTTTGTTTTGACATGAATGGAATCCTATGTCTTATCCCTGATCCCTTTCTTTTTATTCTATCAAAACCTTCCTGTGGCTAACTTGCCTAGAGTCACTGCTCACTTTCATGTGTGGAGAAACAGACATACCCAAGACAAGAGTGTAGACAGAGAAGCTAGGTCCACCAGACCTTATTATTATACACATGCCCATTCTAGTAACAATAAGCATAAACCTAAAGACAAAAAACAAAACAAAACAAAACAGCTATCAACAAATTAATGGACATGACTATGAACACCTGAAAAATTAAAAGAAAAAGATGAATCAGAAAATATGTGTAATATGTATGATATATTTGTAAGAAAATGATTTATCACACCAGCAGAAAGAAAGATGGAGTATATATAGAAACAATTAACAAAAAATGAAAGATAAGTATCCAGTTCAGATATATGGTTCTGCATTGGTGCTAAATTGTACAAGCATTTAAACAATTTGTGTAAAAAATGGGAATAAATGGTGCTTTTTAAAAAATTCTGTCCAATATTCAAGGGTATTATGTATACATTCTTGATTGGAATAAACACAGGTAGTCAATTTATCAATACACATCAATATTTTAAAACATGTATATTATTTATACATTCAACATTTAGAATCTGAGTCAGTGAAAATATTTGGCCTCTTTCATATAGGGTATTCAGGGACTGTTTCTCTGAAATTCATACCATGATCTTTCCTATTCAAAAATCCAGTTGCTCTCAGTAGCTTTCAAAAAGTGGGAAATCCTTAGAAAATATTCGTGGTCTTTCATAATGTACTATCAGTATCAGACACTATCATTGCACAGCCATTATACATTTTTGAAGTAATAGCTCACTTAGGCTTTAAAACAAACAGGGCTTTTATCTTTCCTACCATGCTACCATTTAGTCCATATTTACTCTAGTTTTTCTCTTTGCCTAGAATCTTCTTTTCTATACTCATTCCTATCTTCCCCATCTGAAATCCTTTTTGGCCTATTAAGACAAAATTCCCACAGTCTTCACCATCTCAGTTATTGACTACTCCATCCTTTTAATATCTCAGGTTGGAAAAACCCTTAGAAGTACTCTTGACTCTTCTTCTCTCAATAAGTTAATTCAATCTATCAGCAAATCCTGTCATCCTGCCTTCAAAGTGGATTCTGAATCTGACCACAGCTCACAGCCACCACTTTTGATAAATGCTGGTCCAAGCTACCATCATCTCTTAACTATATTATGAAATATAGATCCTAATGAGTCTTCTTTTTACTGTCTTCAATTTAGGTCCTTGATGGCATTAAGAATGAGTCTGTTAAAACACACATCAGAGCGTACTATTCTTTTTTAGCTTTCTATTACATTCCTATTTCACCCAGCAATAAAATTACCAATGTTTGAATAAGACTTAACAGTCCCAATATAAGCTGATGAAATTTCCCTCTTTGACTTTCCCTCCTGTTCCTCTTCTTCATTTCTCTCTTACCTCTAGCAACACTGGGTTTCTTGCTCATTTGTACTCAGACTGGCGCAATCCCACTTTAGGGCCTTTGGGGCCTATTTTGCTACTTCTTCCATGTTCAAGTGTTACTGTGTACTTGTTTTTCATGTCTACCTGAAACAAGTGGCAGGGACTGAATCCTGTTTACCAAACTGTCCCTCACAGAAGCCATGACTACCATATGTAATATCTACCTTTTCCATAAAATATTGATTAAATTGATTTTAAGTGAACTTGGGTTCAAAGCAGTTAAATGTGTAACTGAAGGTCCCACACAGAGTTAATAGTTCAGAGAGAAATGTGTCCTGATCTCTTGATTGCAAGTCAAGCAGCTGCCCTGTTCTTTTACCCCTTGTAGGAATTCATATTGAAACACAGTCAGATTTGCAGAGTGGTTCTCATTAACTGACTATTCTTTTCTTCATAGAACAAAGGTCTCATTAAAAGAAAAATGACACTCATGGGGTTTCCATATGGACAAGCAGAAAAAAGCAGATCTCATTTTAGTGAAAACTTCTGTGCTTCCCTCTGAGTTGCTATCCCCAGGATTTGTTATTATCTTTAATAACCCTCTATGTGTATGTATATTTGTATGTATGTGTTTCTGTAGATATATGCACACAGTTGGGCATGCATTCCAATGTATTTAAGGGAGAGGCATCTTTAAAATATAATTTTTTTTCCTGAGAAAAACAATTGTAAGATGAACTACCTATGTGGAATTTAAAAATCTATCCCCATCCCCCTCCACCCCATCTCTCTCTCTCTCTCTCTCTCTCTCTCTGTCTCTGGTTATTTCACTTTATTGTTAACTCTCCTATTTTAAACCCTATTTAAATTTTTTTTTCTTCCCTTAATTTATTAGAATCCTTTTGGTGAAATCATCAAAATGGCTAAATATTACAGAAAATCATCTCAGACATTTTTAGACATAGGGAAGTTTATGAAGGAATGTTAAATAACCAATGAATACAGAAAATTTATTTTGGAAATATTTCATATTGAGTGACAATACTGTGTTTGTCTTCAATTAAACATTAGATAAAAATGACTCTTGACTAACCCTTTCAAACAAACAAAAAGTATGACAGCTTTAATATAATTTTTAACCTATCAATTGAAAATAAACCATTTTTCCTTCTGAATTTTTGTATCATGTTTAAACTACCTACCATTAACACTCTAAGAGCAATAATAGAATATGTTTAGAATGCATTAAATAATGTTATTTTGGTACAGAATGAAATGTTGAGGAATGAATGTTACTGATGTTGTTTTATATTTGTCTTGACACCAGATAGTGAGCTTTGCCAAGAGATACAGAAACCTGATGGAAGCACTTTTCATATAACCTCACACATTGCTCCATCACTTGTTTAATTGACTTAATTTGAATAAAAGATAAATTCCCTTGCCTTTTAGAAAGTTGCAGTCTAACTATATAGATATTGTTGAAGATTAAGCTTCTTTCTTTTAATAACATAGTAAAAATGGATAACTTGAAGTTTCCAAGAGTCCAAAAGAGGTTAATTCAGGTTTTATGTCAAACTGCCTAGTGAGGTTTATAAAATGTTTCAGAAATAGATTGATGAACGTTTCTAAAGTACAAAGAGAGAGATATACACAGGGCATCATGAATCATGAAAGTAAACATAGGGACAAAGACCACAAGAAAACAGACCCATGACTACATTACTTTGCCTCATCTCTTTGTCTAAACTTTACTTAAATAGCAATGATTTGCACAATGCTTTACTAGTGCTTTAACATAGATAATACTCAATAGAATAAGACTTGTCAGAAATAATATTCAAAATTCAAAGAAAATATTTCATTATTCAAATGATTGTCCCTATATAAGCTCTTTTAAGAATTTTATGACAAAACATTTAAAATAATAATATTTGGGGACCTGATGATGGTAATGATGATGATGATTATGATGATGATGAATCCCTTCACTGTTGCTATACAGCACTACGTAACCATGAGACTGACACCTCATCTCATTTGCTATATTCTATTGGTCAGAGGCAACATTCAGGTGTCACTTCCATTCAGGGAGAGGGAAGTACACCTCTCATCAGCTCTCACCCTAGGGTGTGTCAGCCACAGATTAAAGGTCTTAGAACACATGGAAGATATTTAGAGCATGGCTTACAACAAACATCATGGTATTTCTTGGACTTCTTTGTAACTTAAGATCTCCTTTGACTCACTGTGTTTTTGTATTGAGCTACTCTTTTACATTTAGTACTGAGCCCCTAAATTGGCTATATAAAAAATTGTTGAAATTGTGTTCATCTTCCTTAGAAGAAAATTAAATTTGGATGATAAAGGGTTGTCTTAAAATTATAAAAAGCAAATGGATTTTAAAAGTTAAGCCATTGTACATTTTGGTGAAGTACTATTTGACACATATATATGTATGTGTGTATATATATATATATATATATCTCACACGTATAAAAATATATTCCAAGGAAATATAGAGGAAAGCATATTGAGATTGAGCAAAAAAGATGTTCATTATATCATTGTAATAATAGTAAAATATTGGGAAAAGTCTAAATGTCAGTTAGCTAAGTATGTAACTACTTTATTGAATGGACTTGGCTAACTAGGGTATATTTAGAAAACAGAACTTTTTCTACAATTATTCAAACATTATCAGATTTCCCTTTGCTGCTATTTAAGGATATCTTGAGCAAATGTTATAACTTTCTTTTTTACCTTTGAAAATTCTTCATGTCATGTAAAAGACCAACTTGCTTAAATCACAACTTTAAACTCAAACCCACCTTTCCCAAGTTCAAGTCTGATCATGGATTCAAGATCAGCCAAAAAGGAGAGAAAGGGATGTAATCTGATCTTTGCCTGGTCTTGACATTACTCTTTTCCCCAACCCTTCTGCTTTTGTTTCTTTTATGTTGAAGACAGTTGGCAGGGATGAGAGGGGAAATATCAAATATGTGTTTTATTTTGTTTTGATTTTTACTTAGTTGTGGTTGATAGCATTTCTCTTCTGCCTCTTACATGCAGTCTGTCCAAATGCTGATATCTAAATTTTGGCTATTTAGTAGGGTTTATAAATGAATCTTTAGATCTCTACAGTGAACCATTCCCTGCTTTGAACCATGACTTATCACATCTTCTTTCCTACACCTTTGTAACAAAATATTCCATCTTTGCTTCTATTTGTCCAATTATCAACCAAGTTTGTGCCTTGATGGACTTTGGGGAGGGAGTAACTTTGATTGTTCTTACACTCATTCCATTTCTCAATCTCCACTGTAGTGTAGGGATCAGGGAGTAGGAATAAAGGAAAAGGGGGAAATCAACTCCCTTTTTAGAACTTAACAAGCAGGACACCTGTCCTGTGGCTTGCATGCCATACAATATATGCACAAAATAATAAAAAAGAATATGGATGGCTTGCTTGTACAAAATCTTGGCTTGATGTTGACACAGCAAGACCTGTAACCTCAAGGCATTTACACTCTTAACACTGCTGAGAACTCAAGGAAACACTTCTCTATCTCTCTTGCTGTGTATCTTTCAAAGAAAAAGTACCTCTATCCTAGTACCTTGAAAGTTTGTAAATTCTGTTTCCAGTGTCAGAGTCATACAATGAATACTTGAATTTCAGATATTGGCATAATGGAAATGCTTTAGTAAGCAAAAAAACTAACTTGTCACATCCTTTCTTTCAGGTAGCATGAATGCAATAGATTACTGCTTAATGAATTCCCCTTTTCCCTCTACTCTCACTGGCCCAGGAGTGACAAATTTCTGTTTTCTTGCTTCTCTTGGTGTTCCTATTTGTTATTTCAGAATTAGTGAGACACTGTCAATGATTACAAATAGTAATAAATATTTTTAACATTAAAAAATGCATGGTACCATTTAAATTTGTTTATATTATATGTGGATGTGGATGTGTCTAAACATAATGTGCATTATTAATAAGATATCAATCTGTTAAACTTGGAAAAACTTTCTTAGCCTGATAATTTTATCTTTTAATTATTTGAAAGATTTAAGAGAATACTTTTTAAAACATATAATTAAGGTTTTAAAAATAATTTTGAAGTGTTTTTATATTTATTATTGATAGCTTGTATTTAGTCTTTTAAAGTTAATAGAGAACTGTGAACAATTTAAAAGAAAAATAACCTTTTGAAACATATGCATATGATTTACTCACTTTTAATTTACCTTTGTATACTTATTCTCATTTTTATACTCAAGACAATTACATCTTATTTTTAATTATTTTATATTATTATTATTCTTTGAAAATAAGTTGTGAAAATCTTGATTTTAATAATATTATTGTTTTTCTGAAAAGAGGCAAACAAAATAGATCATATGAAATAAATACAAAAATTATGAATTATGTGTGTGTGTTTTATTTTGTTACTCACTTAAACATAACTTGTCATCTATAGAATATTTAGACATGCACAATAATAATTAAACTCAGTTTCTTTTGTGAAACCCATAGCCTCACCCATATTTTAAAATTTTATCATTATGAAAGTATATTTATCAGGTAGGAAAATAGAATAGATGTTATTAAACAATTTTTTACCCTGATTTATGACTTGATAACATTTATATATATATCATTTAGCCCTTTATTTGTGTCTTTGCCCATATCTTGAAGATCTAAGGGTCACTCATGGGTACAATATCTCTTGTTTTTGTTTTTGTTTTTGTTTTCTGAATCTCTGGTTAATAATGATTGACTGTCAGTGCTCTCTGTGAGGCAATCATCCAAATGCTGGAACATTTTTCAGAAGCATGTTTGAATTTTTCAAGGCTTCTCCACTGCCCTAGTGCTTCATCAACGTCTGTTTACCGCTTTCTATTCAGGGTTCCTGCCTCAACTACAAGTGCCATCTTTGGCTCTTGCTGCTAGAGCCTCTTGGGCAAGGAGACAGTGGTCCTGAGTCAGGTACTGATAAAATGGCTCCAGCTGAGCTAGATTCTGCAGTAGTAACACATGATTCACAGAGTATTCACACATTCTTGATATATCTCAAATGGAAGGAGTGCAATCTGCTATGCTCAGGCAGCTACATTCAACTTGATATTTCTCTCCAATTCATAGGTAGGTACAAAAGCAGATGATCAAGTTGACTGCCTTGCAGTCTTTAAAGCAGTATATTGAAATAGGTTCACCCGACTCCAATTGGTCAGGGAAAAAGTAAAATGTTACTACTGAACTGCCTTTCCCTTGCTTATTTCTCTGTATGAACAGGGAGTGTGGGCATTGAATTAGTGACTGGTGATAGTGTGGTCTCTTCTTACAAATCTTGTTAATTCTTAAAGAAAGGCATATGGCCTTGATGTTGGCAACTGTGTATGGGCTCAATTTAGAAGAAGATTATTTTCCTCTTTTTTTTTTTTTTTTAAAGTAGTAGTCACAATTAGTGACAAACCTCCGTTCTATACCCTATTATAATGGTAAGCTAAAGTGTGAGATTACTTTGTAATGCAAGTTATCTTAAAGAAAAATGTGGCTTATATGATTTGTTAATTTATCACTTCACAAACAATGTCACCAATTTAACAAGCAATTATATATATTTTACCACTGGGAGCAGTTTGTGAAAAAGAAAGTGTTGTGTCAAGGGAAGAATAAAAATCTTAAATGAATAGTATAAGTGGCAAAAATGAAAAAACTAAGTAACAATTCAAAATCTCAAAAGATGTGGTACAACCTAAGAGAATCACCAGGGCATGACTTGGACTCTGAAAAGATCTTCCACTTTAAGAAAAAATAATTTTATTTTCCACTCAGAAAGCAATTTCCTATTTTTAAAACTGCATGTCTAGCTTTGACATTAAACTAATATATAATGATTCCTATCTCTCTGGTTGTACTAGAGAATATTGATTCATATGTTAAAAATTATCGACACCCATATCATAGTGTTTCTGAAATTAATATTTTAACATTTTCAAGAATGCACTTATCTATTCAATTGGTAGATTAATATTCTGACCTCAAAATTCACATTTGCGGGGAAAGGGTAGGGAAAAAAGACCTCTAGAATATTGTAGAATTTTGTCTACTCCTTAACTTTTCCTCTTTCTGTGCAATCATTTGTCCTTTGAGCTCTTATTACTGTGAATCTTCAATCTTATGTGGAACAATCGATGGATATTTAACATACATATTCAGAAAAATAAAATCTTTTTCTGTTTATATAGGTATAGTAAAGCATTTTTTAAAAAATATAACATGCCAGGCTCTAGATGTCTACTATTAACTTATTTAATCCTCACAACAGACCTATAACATGGATATTATTTTATAGTTGCACAGCTGAAGTACAGAGATATTAGAACATTTTCCTAAAGTAACAGCCAGCAAGAGGCAATTTCTGAATCCAGGGGTTTAGCTTCAGAGTCTCCTTTTACCCACAACAAAATAGAGTCTGTTCCAATGAACAAATGTTGAAGTGCTAAATAATTACTTTTGTTATGGTAGTGGTGATGATAATGGGTTTGTAAAGTTTTTTTCCTCATTAAAACGGAACTGTTTCAAAGAATTTATTTAGCTAAGACTTAGTAAAATTATTAGGGAAGAGGAAGTGGAGAAGGAAGAAGAGGAGGAGGAGGACTTGATCCAAACTGAAACAATCAGGATTTTTCCCTAAAAATTAGAATGAGAAGAATAATGATTATAAATTTTATATATAATGTTTATGAAATGAAGTTGGCAATACTAGACACCTAAGAAATGATGATAAAAATAAACCTAAATTTATTGCCCATCATATAATTTAAATTCAAGAAAAAAAGAAGTTTCAAAAAACTTTCAGAGATGTTGTACATATGATTGCTTGGCTAGAGATTCTGACATAATTTCTCAAGAGGAAATTGAAATTGTAAGTGACTTAGAACTTAGCTGACACAATTTTTAAGATATCTATCTTAAGAAAGCTTACTTGAAAATTTTGAGTTGAAATTTTCATACAATAATTTAATGCTGGATAACTCAGTGCTTTGGGGATGACCAAACGCATGGTTAGTATTTAATATACAGGTGTTGAATTGAATTGAATCCAATTCCCAACATCTCTGAAAAATTTTTGACAAGTTTACTTAAATTTCAAAATATACATAAGAAAAGTTAAAACACTTTTGCACTTGGAAAAAGTAAAGTGTTCAATTTCTTATATAATTAGCATTATTGAAGTAAGGAATTTTTAAAAAGTGACTTAAAATAGTGAAAACAATGCTCATAATGTCAGCAGTGGTGTAAATTACATTTATGTCAAGTAATTTAGTAAAAGTCTTAGCATTTTTTAACATTCATGTCAGAAATTTTATTTCTAGGTATTTATTTTATAGAAATAATTGTGGATATAAGTATAGCTATAACTGTTCATTCCGATATAGTTTGTAATGGAAAATGTTTCTAAACAACCTAATTGTCTGACTAGGAAATTGATTGAATAAATTTTCATAGACCATTGTCGTATAATACTACACAGTCATTAAACTTTATGTTGTGGAATAATATTTAATGGCTTGGAAAATGATCATGAGTCAATGTTAACCAAAGAAGCAGAATACAAAATAGTATGTAAAGAAAAAATGTCGTTTAATTCATATGTATCTCATGCCTGGGATGTTTTTTCTTTCTTTATAATGTTTTACTGCTTTTAAATTTTTTTCTTCAATGTCTATACTTTGGTAGTTATGATGGGCTAGGTCATAATGTGACCTAGCAGTGGTGGCAGGCAGGCCCCTAATCACAATGACTTAATATAATAAAGATCTAGTTCTCACTTGTACAAATTGTACTGTTTGTCCAAGGGAATCTCTTAGGCAGTGTTTCCCCAGCAATACAGAATGCTTTGGTCTTGTGGCTCTATAATTTCAGTGTAAGTTTTTCTCTGTAACCACAGTGGCAAAGAAAGAGGATCTGGAACATTACACACAAGCTCTTGCTTGTCTCAGCAGAAACACATATCACTTCTATTCATGGTCCAAAGGCTAAAATTTGTCACATGGCCCCACCAACTGCAAGGGTTTTGAGAAGTACTGTCATTCATCTATTAATCCAGAAATGAGGGGTAGACACTAATGAACTCTAGTAACTGAAAAGAAACAGAAACCTATTATTAAAAAATCTTCAGAAGCTATATTTGAATCAAGAAGGAAAAGGAAGATAAACTAGTCACTTGGGGAGATAGTAAAAATATTAACAGTTCTAAAGGGGTAAAACATATATTTTTAACTTATGTATTGCAAATATTTTTAGTCTCAACAGGCATATTCAAATATGAAATGTTTAGCATCTTAAAGGTGGGAATAATGGAATGTTGTATTAGTTTCTGGCATACAGCAAACTAATTCATTTATACATATATATACATCTATTCTTTTTTGGATTCTTTTCCCTTATATGTTATTATCTATTATAATGTTATTACAAAATATTGTGTATAGTTATCTGTGCCATACAGTAGGTCCTTGTTGGTTTTCTCTTTTATATGTAGTAGTGTGTACAAAATTTTTCTTTTCCTTTGCTTCATTTAAAAGAGTGACTTTGTCCAATCAAGAATGAAAGTGACTTTCTCTAGTGAAGAATGAATCCATGCTGAAGCTAAATGTGTTATATGAAGACTTAATACTTCTGGTAATGAAAGAAGGGGAAATATAGTTTTTGTCGTTTTTGCTGTTCTTAATGATTCAGTGCATTAAAATGCGCTGATTTTAGTGGATCATTAAGGAGCCTTTTGACTGAACATAAAGGGCTTTTGTGACAAATGTATGTAACAGACATCATAGGTATTCAGGGGATAATTAAAAAAGAAATGAACCGCCCGATATTAGGAGATCTCAGCCTGGGATATCATCCAATTAAACTGGCAAAAAGAGTAACCAGTGCTTGAACCTTGCTGGCTCAGAGTCCACTCCAGCTGATCTCCTTGTCCTCAAAAACATGGAAAATTAAACTTGCCTGGATTCCGATAGAATGTCACTAAATGCCTATTCTTCTCCTGAGTGGAAAATTTATTATTTTGTCAAAGTGTTCTTCCCAGCCATCTGCTCAATGGAATTGATGCCCAACATATGCCATGATTTTTTTACAGTGTTACCTTTGGGGCACTTCATAAAGATTCCTCCCAATAACAACTTCCTGTAGAAAAATTTAAGAACCCTCCTTACTGGGGAGGAGCTCCTTAATTTAAATATGCTAAAAGCCATGAGCTAGAAAGTTATGGAAAGGCAGTACTCTCATGTTTGTTGCAAGCTACTTTATGTGATGCTGCATGTTTTGCATCAAGCTTCTTTATAACATTTTTTGGGGGATTATTATGTCCCAAAGTATTTTACAAGATATTGGCTCCCAATATCTTGTAAAAGTCATATATGTCAAAATCATCTGAAGAGTTTGTAAAAACCCAGATCACTGGACACTAGACACAGAGTTTCTAATTTAGTAGGAGCAGAGTGGATCCTGATATTTACTTGCCTAACAATTCCCCAGGTGATGCTGATGTAGGTGGTGACAGAATTGGAAAGAAGCACTGATATAATATAGAAAACACAAAAAAGATTGTTTTATTATGAAATATTCTGTGGGATAAAACTTATTTGAATTTTCCATTTTGAGTACCATAAACTTCACTGCAATGGCTGCAACTAGTGTACTTTGTTCAAATATCTATTTAGAGTCTTTTGCAGACATTAATAAAATTTAATAATCACATTTTATCAAATACTCACAATCAAGTTAGAATATAGAATTACCTGTTTAAGAAATTATATATGTATATATGTATGTGTGTATGTATATATTTATGTGCATGCATGTATATATGCATGTATATATCATATATATATTATTGTGTGTACATGCATGCTTATCTAAAACATCAAATCTAGAATTAGTACAATTTATTTCAATTGTAAGCTCAGTTAGATGTGATTTAAGGATGTGTTTATAAGCTGCTCAGTCTTCATTATCCCATCGGTTTCTGGATAATTCATTGACACCATGCTCTTTTGTGAGCCACATAATTTAATTTGGAATAACTACTTCAAAAACATAATGGTCTTTTTTTTTTTTTTAACACCTTATTGGAGTATAATTGCTTCACAATGGTGTGTTAGTTTCTGCTTTACAACAAAGTTAATCAGCTTTACATATACATATATCCCCATATGTCTTCCCTCTTGTGTCTCCCTCCCACCCTCCCTATCCCACCCCTCTAGGTGGACACAACAGGAATAAAGACATAGAGAACAGTTGAGGACATGGGGAGGGGGAAGGGTAAGCTGGGATAAAGTGAGAGAGTGACATGAACATAATGGTCTCTTTATCCTTCTTCTTGCCTTATTCCCTTCTTATTTTTATAAAACATTTTTATTTGCAGAGAAATCTCCCTCTTTCTGTAGTTGTTGCTCTTTCATCTTTCAAATGTAAGTTTTGTTTTGACAGTTCTAATTACTCTTCTTTTACATTAATACAGTTATTAACTATGATAAAATTTTCAATTTGTACTCTTCAAAGTGCCAGCTTCAGAGTGTTGTTGCATCTTTTTTTTAAATCATTTTCTTGTCTGAATTATGACATAAGGTAAGGAATTGATATTTGTAGTACTGGACCGATGGAAGTGGTTTACAGCCCCTGTATTTTTGGTAGAAAGACAACTCTTTCAGGTTTTATGCTAATTGAAAAATCTTTCCTCCTACTTATAAATAATTGATAGTTTTTGTTCTAAAATGAGCTACCATCCCCCATGCTGCAGTCTCCTGTGATTACTTATGCTATTAACACAATACATGATACATATTAGACACTGTTCTTATCTGCTGACTAATTCTCCAAGTCATAACTAATTTGAATTGTCATTAGTTTTGTCCAAAGACTTATATAAAGTTAATAAAAAAGGCCTAACCAGAGAAGAACATACTGAATAATTCACTGTGACATGTGGCTTACATAAAAGAAATAAAAAGAAATCAGTACATGGATTACAAATTCTTTGGAAAAAATTTTGTTGTGTTTTCTTCAGCTTCTTTGAATTTCTACAGTTAAAGAAATAGATTACCTTTTTAACAATTCCCTTTTCCCTTGATCCTTTCTCTATAATGTTAAACCACTAAAACCTTCTGTTGTTAATTCATAAACAAATAAGGCTTGCATTCCTTTTTAAGAAAAACTTATTTTTTCAGAAGAAAAATGCTCATTTGGCTACATAAATAAATAAATAAATATATATATATATATATATATATATATATATATATTATATATATATATATATATCTGAAGCTAGTAATAGATCTTCAATCTCTGTTGGGTTGGATTGGTTATTGTGTTTTTCGGGAAGGCAAAAACCTTTAAAAATTGTTCTAAACAACATACAGTGTCTTCTTCACCATGTCACCTCAGAATTGAACTTCTCTAGGAACAAAAAAAGCAAAATGAATAATAAGTTTAAAACAGCCAAGCAGTCCATAACATGAAATCTCTGGACATATAATTTCTTAAAGATTAAAATTTCTGAAGTCCAAAGTTATAATTATAAACAAGCTCTACTTCATGGTTTTCATGTCATTAGAATAATTATTGTTTAACCACTGTCCTCTTTATAAAGTAGTAAATAAATGGTTTCAAACAAAACTCATCATTCAATTTGTGGTTAATTGATACAATTAGAGTATATTTTGTCATTTTATCTTTCTAAACTGTTAATAAAGTGAAAAAAATGTGGCTACTTTGCATTCTCTTTCTTGAAATATCCGACACACTGGTTTATAGACTGGAAAAAGCATGTTCTCTGGTTTTTAAAATTTACTTACAGAAGTTTTTTAGTTTTTCATGTATGCTGGGGGACTTTCATATAAATTTTTTTTCTTTTTTTTTTATCTGCGGTACAAGGGACTCTCTCTCACTGTGTGGCCTCTCCCGTTGCGGAGCACAGGCTCCAGACATGCAGGCTCAGTGTCCATGGCTCACGGGCCCAGCCGCTCCGTGGTATGTGGGATCCTCCCGGACCGGGGCACTAACCCGTGTCCCCTGCATCGGCAGGCGGACTCTCAACCACTGTGTCACCAGGGAAACCCCTCCTATAAATGTTGATGTTTTTTACTGTTGTAGTTTTCAAAGATTTATGGTAGACTTAGATCTGCATATTATTTGTCTCAATAAATAGTGATTGTTGAAGATGTGTACATCATACCTGTTTTTGGAAAATTCTAACATAACATTAATTTCATAATTAATCATAACATTAATTTCATAATGTTATGATTAACCCATAGTCACATGGCTCAACTTTTGAGATGAATTTTAGGAATTAATTTTAACCTGTGGTTTTACAGTGGATTAATTTTTCTCCCTAGGATAAGTTTAGCAATGTCTACAGGAATTTTTGGTTGTTACAACTGGTGGGGAGAAAGGTGGTTGCTATTGCCATCTAATGCGTAGGGGTCAGGGATGCAGCTAAACATCCTGTAATGAACAGGACATTTCCCCGTACTAAAGAATTATCTATCTCTAAATGTCAGTAGTGCTGATGTTGGTAAGCCTGATCACGAGTATCTCACTTAACACAGTCTATAACCATAATAAAGTTTGAAATCATATTGGAAACTATTCTTTCTGTATGTTCTTGCATTAGCATCAGCTTATGGTGAGCTGGTTAGTGTAATTTCCATGACAATCATGATACATGCAATAACCCTGCAGCTTAGCTGTGAAGACAAGTTGAGGAATGGAAATAACATCTCACTCTTTTGGAATAAGTATTTCCTTTCTGTGGATCAGTAATGCATAATTGATTTGTTCACAGTCTTCATTTTTGATTTGTTTTTTTTTCCTTTTCTGTGTAATTACATGGTGTGTGAGATTTTTGAATTTTATAGGATAGATGGTTTATTAAAGACACAAGAAATATCAAGTTGGTGCTCATCTCATTTATTAAAATCCAATTTACAAAAGAAGAAAAAAATCAAGGTTAGTCATAATTCAGTTACAAAAATGTGATTCACTTCCATTCTATCTTTTCTTTGAGTGAGCTGACAAAAAAGAGGAGCAAAATTAAGCTGAAAATTCAAAATAGCACAAGTACACAACTAATAGGGGGAAAATGTGCCCTATCTGCATGAAGACAGAGAAACAGCAAACAATCATTCTATTCAGAGGTAAATTTTGATGACAAAGACATATTCAAGATCTGAAATCCGGGCTTGGGGTTTAGCCATGGATTGGCTACATAGAATTTTATTTAAAATGAGGCTAATGTCACTGGCACAAAATTGGTACTGTGTTGTTATACTACGCTGAATTTTTTGCTGAATTTCTTCCTTACTTATCTTCATTATTAAATTTAAAGAAGTATAATTTTCACCCGTCTCCTGTGACAATTAACAGTGTTTGGCTTGGGAAGAAGTAAAGAATCTGAAGGAGAGGACCTTTTCAGCTCAGGAGTTTTCCGTGTCTGTAGTACAAACGATAGAATATATGTCTCTGGGTACTTTATGTATCTATCTCATGTGCTTAAATGACTCCCACAGACACCCTAAGCAGGAGGCCCCAGTAGCTCTTAGTCAAGGATTAAATTTTTAGCCCAAATAGGGCCAATCAATGTCTCTTAACTAAGAATTTGTAACTGGGACACAGAATAACCAAGTAATATAAACTTAATATTTATGAATGAGCTATATATTTTGCCATGTGCATAGGAGCTGAGAAAATACCCAAAGAGAAAAGACTGAAGAAGGCAAAAGGGGATAAACAGAAAATAGAGATAGAGAAAAAGTCCGTGGCATTTTCCAGGGCTCTTGTGGTTTCTGAAGACAGATGAGCACACCTGCTTTGTTTTCAATGAAATCCTTTAAATCTTTATAACAATGTTACTTCCAGCATTTCAGCTAGACCACACTTTTTTGTGTTACTTCCTAACAAAAGAATTCTAATATAAGTCTATAATAACAATGTTAAGATACTGTTCAACCAATACTAAGTCAGGCAACATTCTAATATATTGACAAGATTTCTCTCTTATTGCTCTCCAAACTTACGTGATAGAAAAGTCCTTTCAATTTCAGCAATGAGTTAAATACTTGTGTTAAACCTATCATGAAGAAAGGAAATAAAATATACCTCTTAAGCCTGATGTTTTATACTGATTTAATTTTTTGCATAGGCCAGAGATAGATAAATATCAATGCTCACAGTTGGAATTTTCAAAAGTTATCAAGAGGTGTGCATGAAATGCAAGAGTCACGAGAACTTTATCAGCAGTTTTTTTTTAATTTTGTATTTTCTATTGGAGTATAGGCAATTAACAATGCTGTGTTAGTTTCAGGTGTACGGCAGAGTGATTCAGTTATACATATACATGTATCTATTCTTTTTCATATTCTTTTCCCATTTAGGTTATTACAGAATATTGAGCAGAGTTCCCTGTGCTATACAGTAGGTCCTTGTTAGATATCTATTTTAAATATAGCAGTGTGTGCTGTAGTCACTGTACAGTATTATGCATTTAACTTTGTCGGAGTGTAATTAATGTGAATTCATATACAAGCGTTTCCTTAGCTTTTCCTCTACACCCACGTTCATCCCCCAATACGAAAAACAAATATATGTTATATATAATGTACATATATTACCTATTGCAAATGTATTAATAATACAAGTATAATATTTATAATATAAATAAGTTTTAGTATGTATATTACATATATTTTATATTATGTAATATACATAATATAATATATGCAATATATATATATATCATACATAATAAAAATTGGTGCTTGGGAGATATTTCAAAATTAAAATAAAGGGAGGGCTTCCCTGATAGCACAGTGGTTGAGGGTCTGCCTGTGCAGGGGACATAGGATCATGCCCCGGTCCGGGAGGGTCCCACATGCCACGGAGCAGCTAGACCCGTGAGCCATGGCCGCTGAGCCTGAGCTTCCGGAGCCTGTGCTCTGCAACAGGAGAGGCCACAACAGTGAGAGGCCTGCGTAAAGCAAAAAAATAAATAAAAATATAAATAAATAAATAAATAAAGAGAATTGCTCTAAAAAAGGCAGAGCCTTTTTTTTCTCCTGACTCATTTTTCAAGTAAATATCCTATGATTCAAAACATTATTTAGAGAAAATTGTTCATAATGAAAACTCACAGTAAAATTTTACAGTTCATTCTGTTCCCAAAAAATGCAAAACAGTGCCTCATGTAGGTTTCAGTTTGCATTTGAAAGAGTAAAGAAAGTTGTTTTTGAAAAAAGACTCAAATTGATGTTGTTGCATAATTTCAATACAAGTTTTTAAAATAAATAAAAATTAATACTATGATAACTTAGTAACAGAGGTACGCAAAAGATTCTGAATTCAGGCAGGCCACAAAATCTTCATCACGTAATGTACTGAGCATCCATTCTGAGGTAGGGCTGTGTTTGGGTTGGAGCTGTAAAGAAGAAAGACAAAAGCCTAGGTTTTTATAAGGCTCATGGTGTGTTCTCTGGTTAAAAAATAGTTAAAGCAATAGAGATTAGAAACCTAAGAGGGAGATTGGGTAAAATGAGTCTGTAAATCCGAGTGGGAGAAGGTAGAATCTGGGAATCAAATTTTAGGAATCAACCCTTTACTTTTTATAGATAACAGTAGAAACTTTCTTTGAATTACTGGCTGTTCCAAGACTGAATAATAGAGCTGAGTGGGAATAGCTGACTCAAATGATGGGTGGATTATTAGACAAATTGGCTGTACTAAACTGTATAATTCAGGAATTATTATTTTGAATCTTAAATCTTTTAAATTTTAATTGCTATGATGGTTGATTTAATGTGTCTGCTTGGCTAGGCTATGGTGCTCAGTTGTTTGCTCAAATACTAGTCTGGATGTTGCTCTGAAGTTAATTTTTCACATGGAATTAACATTTCAATAGTGAACTTTGAGTAAATCAGATTATCTTCCATAATATGGGTAGGCCTCATCCAATCAGTCAAACACCTTAAGAGTAAAGACAGGTTTCCTAAAGAAGGAATTTTTCTCAAGACTTCAACATAGGAACCCTCCCTGAGTTTCCAGACTGCTGCCCTGGGGGATTCATACCCAGGAATGCAACATTAACAATTTCCTGAATGTCCAACCTATCAACCTTCCTTATGTATTTCAGACTTGCCAGTCCCGACAATTGCTAAGCCAATACATTAAAATATAATCCTCTCTCTCTCTCTCCATATATATAATTTTTCTACTATAGGTTCTGTTTCTATTATAGGTTCTATTTCTCTGGAGAACCCTGACTAATGCAATTGCATGCTTTGCTATATCGGTGTATGTTCATGATAAAAAATCATTGTATCAGTGGCCACACTTTCTCCTCCCTGTGCCTTCCAGCAAGGTGAGATGTGATGCTCCTCTCCTTTGTGCCTTTGGCAAAGAACTTTTCACTATGCTGCTTCTCCCCTTGGGTGTTGATTAAGCCGATTCTCTTGCACACAATTTTGTGCCCATGAAACTGTATCCCAAGTTGCTTTCAAAATACTTTTTTGATAACTTGCAGAACCATTTTTTAAGAGTTGGAACAGCTAGTATTGTGTAGGTTTCTAGTCCTAATGCCAGTGGCTACCCTCCAGGAAATGCTGCTATCACTTTTATAACAAAAACTTTTGTGAGTTGCAAGAGCTCAACAAAAGATTCTTTAGCTCAATAATTTAAAAAAGTTAAACTCATTTTATTTCAAAAACACAGAGTATTTAAGTTTACAAAAAAAATGAGGAACAAACTGATAGTACCCTCTGCTACTTTGAAAGTCTTTGTGTTGTCAATATGACAGTTATTGCAGTAGCACTAGATTGGTAGGGAGGGGAGAGAGAGGGAGGGAAATGGTCTTTACTCTGTAATATTGTTTGTGTATTTTGCAGTGGAATACTGTCCTTTTCTCAGTAATCCTTCCCTACTGTTAAATTTTTGCAAACAGTAGGAAAATGTTCAAAGCATTCACATGTTGACATATACTGATACTTGTGTGGCATGTCTCTTGATATCTGGGCAATGTGCTAAACAATTTGCACAATAAATAAGTAGAAACTGGTTGCAGGATATGGTTTATTTTCTCAATTCAAGGTGGTTGCTTCTGGATTTGAGCCTGCAATTCTAAAAAAATATAATTTTACATGAAATATCATTGCTCAAACCTCTCCATTCTTTGTTGACAGTTAAAAACAGAATACAAAAATGTGCTACTGAGTTGACAGTTGTCAGTAATTATTAAGCTTTTGTTCAGAGAAATAATTATATGTTTATGGAGAAAAGAAAATGATTTGTAATGAAGAGGTACTCAAAATTTTACCTTTAATATTGTTTCTAAAACTATAAGAAAAAAATAGTCGTGTACTATTTTATAGTAGATTAATTTCACAATTAAGTAATTCTGGTCCAAATTTCCTTTCTTGTCTTACTATGCCAATATGTATCCAATAGATACATCTCATCATTAAGCCATAGTGACCTTCTCTATTCAATGATTATTACACTGATTTTCTCTCTTCTTAGAATGTCTTTAGTCCTCTCTTGTAATTAATATATTTTAACAATGAGTTTTCCGATATATAGGCTTATCTCATATGCTTACATAAAACCTATTCTATCACCTTTGGTGTTGCAACAGAATATACCTCTTTTGTAAGATCTCCCACTTCATACGAGACTTTTCTTCAAAGCATTTCCCTTCAAGGAATTATGATGTCCTTGAGGAAAGGGAACAAACCTCCCTCCTCATTATTTATGTCTGAAATAGTATACACCCATCTTATTCAGACATCCCATATATATTGAATTATCTTACATAAAATATATAAGTATATAAAGTAAAATATCAGTGATAAAAGTATTAAATTCAAAAGTTCTCACATACTAGTTTTCTATATCTTAAAGTTTTGTGCCTTTTCTTTCTAATGATAATTTCATTGATGTTCTTGTCCAAATATGTATGTTTAGTTCCCTCAGAAAAATTCCAAAGTACTTTTTGATATCTCTATGTAAAGTATAGTTATTTAAAGAGGAAATCAGCTTAGAATTTCACACATTCTACAGAAGAAGTAATAGTTTACTACAGAACCACATATGAAGCTTTACAAAAAGACATTTCCCTGAGTGCTACTCCTTGATAGTTTGATTCATTGTAGATTTACATTAAAGAAATGTTCAAATGTGAGAAGAAGCTACAACTGTGAATTAAAAAGTAAAAACATTATTAAAAAGAAGACACAAAATAGTATGACATGTCACTATAGGGCACGTGGTAGAACTGAGCAATTCATTTACTTATACACATATTAAAAGCCTACTCTGTACCAAGCTTTGTTCTAGTTTTTTGGGAATATGTCAGTAAAACAAAATTGATCCTGGCCCTTCTGGAAGTTATAGTCTGACAATGGAAATTAGATGATAAATAATTAAAATAACAAAGATGTTAAATTTTCAGTTGTTAGAAAGTGGAAAGAACTGTGGAAAAAAGGTGAAAAAAATAGGGCTAGATGCATCATATGTGCTATGCTAGGAAAGGAATTTCAGATTTAAGTAAGATGCTATAGGTTGGCCTCATCACATAGTGACATTTGAGTAAGGGCTTTTGTAGGTGAGGGTGTTGTTCAGGTGGATAGCTGGTGTCAGTGAATTCCAGGCAGAGAAGTACCTAATTTAAAGTTCTAAATCAAGGGTATGTCTGAAATGATGAAAAGTCAGCAAAGATGGTTATGTAGCTAGAGTGAAATGAGTAGAGTGAATGGGGAGAGTGGTAAGAAAGGAAGTCAGAGTTTTGGGGTAAGAGGCAGATTATGTTGGGCTTAGGGACAACTGTAGTGACTGTTTTTACACTCAGTGAGAAGAGAAGCACTTGCAGGCTTTTAATCAGCAAATTGCCATGACCTGCCTTAAGAATTTAAAGGATGACTTGGTCTTTGTGTTTTAGAACTGAATGCCTGTAAATCAGAATACAAGCAGAAGGACCTGTTAAGAAGCTATTGCAGTAATACAGGTAAGTACTGATGATGGCTTAAACCAGTGCAGTAGCAATGGCCAAATGTAATTATTTTGAAGGCAGAGCCAAAATGATTTACCAACACAGTAAATGCGGAACATGAGGGATGGGGAAGCCAAAGATGATTCCAGGGACTCTGGCCTCCTAAATTTAGTGACTGGAGTTCCTATCAACTAGGACTTATAAATGCCACCTTATACAGGGAAAAGATTTTGCAGATGCCATTAAATTAAGAATCTTGAGATGGGGAAATTATCTTGGGTTTTCTGGATTGGTCCTAAATGCAAGTACAAGTATCCTTAAAATAAGGGAACAAGGGGAGATTTTACATACAAACACCCAAGGAGAGGATGTGAAGATGGAGCAGAGAGAAATCTGAAGATGCTAGCCTTGAATGACTACAACGATGCATCCACAAGCTAAGGAATGCTGGAAGCCACTAGAAGATAGAAGAAGTAAGAAACTGTTTTCACCTAGAGCCTCTAGAGGGTATATTTCCCTATCAATACCTTGATTTTGGCCCAGTGATATTTATTTTGGACTTCCAGCCCCCAGAACTGTGAGATAATTTCCGTTGTTTCAAGGCAACAAGTTTGTGGTAATTTGTTACAGCAGCCACAGAAAATGAATACATATACTAACAGACTGAACTCCAAATTGGTGGTAAAAATTGCAAATTCCATAGCTGTATATGAAGGCTCCCATTGTTCTATACTGTTGTCAGCATTTACATCATCACATGTTTAAAAATATGTGCTAATCTGACTGATGAAAAGTTCCAACTATTTTTGTTTTAATTATACTTTCTCTGTTAATATTTAGGTTGAGCATATTTTCATATGGTTATTGGTCATTTGTATTTCCTCTTATGACATGTGCTTTTCAAATGTTTTCTAATTTGTTTTTTTTTTGATTTATAAGAATTCTCTATGTATTCTGCCTGATCTATAATTTAAATATTTTCTCCAAAATTGGGTTATTTACAAGATTGAAATTTTGATTTAATATTTTGTTGTCTTCTTTCTAGCTTTTGAATTTATTGCTTTTTTTGGTTTTGTTTTAGATGGCCTGCCAAAAAAATAAATACATTTTTCTATATTTATTTTTTATAGTTTCAGGGACTTTTTAATATTGAGAACATGAAATTCTTTTTTTGAAAATTATATGAGCTACTGAAATGAATGATTTTTACCTCAGAAATACAGTCAATTAAAAAAATATTTACTCACACATACAAATTTTAGAATTTTATAAGAAGCTCAAGAGTTCTAGAGAAAATAAGTTGAGGATATGATTGATGAAGCATTTAATTTGTATATTAGCTGGACAAGAAAAAAATCATTTATTTGGCTTATAATAGTCTAAATTAGAATATTTAATATATATTTTTAAAGATTTTCTCATTTTGATCAATATTCTAAGAACTGAGAAAATATATTATTTTAAAAATATTCATATTTTATAAAAATAAACACATCATTTTTTATTATAATTTGTATATTTTATTGTTGTTAATGTAAACTTTAATTTTAATGACCAACCCTATTTTACAAACAACTGAACAAAGAAAAAAATCCTGCCAACTAAACTGTGAGACAATCTCTTTTATAACATATTATTTTATTTTCTGAAAGTTTTTTTTAACTTAATTAAATATATAGTTACCATATAAGACTTTTGCATATATTTTAAAAAGGCAATATAAACAAATCAAGTTGGTTAAGGTTTTCCTAGAACTCTGACCTTCAAAGTACAAATTTCTGAAAATCCTTTTAACTCATGAGCTTCATGTCCATACTTTTAAACACAATGTCATCCTGAATGCCATCAAGACCACTGTGATAAAGCATTTCTTAAAAATAATCTGTGAAAAGGCCGAAGCTACTGGTCCTGTGTCCTTAAGTTAATTTTGCCTTTATGGAGACCTCATCTTCTTTTGGTTCCAACACTGACATGTTGCTAAAAATGTCTGAGTTATTACCTCTAGCAACCAGTAGTTCCTATGTGGTAAAAGACAATTCCACTATTAACGGTATGCTTTTTTTCCCAAACCATTGGAATGTAACTTAAATATTTGGATGCAGAGGGTTTTGTTATTCATACATCCACAGACAATTATATTTGACTGCCACCAGGCCAAAGCAATTGTATAAATCATAAATTACAAAATGTATCCTAATTTCCCATATATTAAAATGTGAAAAATATGAATCTTAGAATAAATGAAATGTAGAATTTATTTTATTTGGTTGAAATGTATCCTGAACTCTAAGATTTCAGACTGGCAATGGGCATTTCTCATAAAAATTTTAAGGTAAAACATTATAGTACTTGAAATTACCTATAACCATTCAATGTGAATTCCAAGAGATTCAGGGATAAAAACAATACAATGGAAATGCAAGGAACACATAGTAACAAAATTAAATCATCATCAGAGGCAGAAAAAGTAGTATTTTCTTACTGCAGAAATTTGAATCAGCAACATGTAGAATAAACTTAGGAATTCCCCAAACAGGGAAAACAAAACAAAACAAACAAAAAAACAAGTCCATGAATTGGAACTTGATGATTAATGAGTCTTTGGGGTTCTGATTCTTGCTTCTTTTCTTTCTGAAAATGAGCTTCTTTCCTCCTTTTATATTACAGAGCAGCTTTTTTAACACAGGAGGAGAGAAGAGTGCTTGACTGTTGACAAATCTGGGTTCTTTTCTTCTATTTTCAAGTTACTTGCTGTATCAGCTTCACCACTTAAACTTAAAAAATTATCTCTATGGAGTGATGCTAAGGGTTTTTAACTCCATCATTTTCCTAAACTTGGGCCACATAATTCTGGTTCTAAGATATATTAATCTTACTTTAAGACAACAAAGGTTGTGGTTAAATAAGTTAAGAAAATTTATCTTAAAATTTTCTCTTGGAGATTTAAAGAATACGTTAGATACACAGAGAAATTCCGCAGTGAAAAAGAAATTATTTAAGATTGTTGTTCAATTTTTAAACAAGAGGCATTTCTGCAAGGGAAGGCTTATTTCTTTACACAACAATTAACAATGTTCCCTTACTTCTGGTCTGGATCTTGCTTCTCTTGAAAAAAGAGATGATTCTTTTCTAATTCATGTTGTGTTACAAACAAACAAACAGAATAATTGAGATAGAATTTTTTAAATGATGGAGGAAGTTCAATTGTCTGGTTTACTCATACAACTACCACTAACTAGTCTCTAATTGACAAGTAATATCTAGCTAAGAGGACACTTTACATAATAGTAACTGGAAACTCATGACTTTATAAAGAAAAAATATGACTTTGCTGAGAATGACTCAACTCACACAATTAAATAGTAGAACACAGAAGAGTGTGATTTACTATACATGTTCTAGGTCTGTGAAATAATTTCTTTTTCTTTTTAACACACAGTATATTGGCATAGCTATTATCTGGTTTAATTGTCGGTAATTGTCTGCCTTTCTTATTTCTGGAAGTATCCAAAGAGTGCTTCATTATAAGTCTAAAAAATAATCTGTCAACACAAGTTCCCAGAGGATATCCACACCATTGTCTCTTTCCTGATCTGGCCTCAACTTGTGAGTGGTCACTACCAGCGAAGCTACCAACAAAGCCTTAGCCAATGGTCCGTACCAATAATACTGGCCAAAATGTCCTGAATGTTTCCCTCGATGTGACTAAACTTCAAACAGCCTTCTTCCTAACTCAAAGTCCTGACCTCTCTTTTCATAGAGCATTTGCTTCAGAAACTTGTCATTGTAAATTCCTTTTCCCTTCTTTGAGAGACCTCTTTTTAAAGACCTCTTTGCAGTTTTACAACACGTTAATGTCTTCCTCAAGGATCTGAGGTACAACTCTGAAATACTAACATTAATAACTTAATGAAAATGAACTTAGAAAAATTAGAAGACATGGACTCAACTCAGGAACACTGGAATCTATTTTTCACCTTTAGCTAAGTGATAATAACAGTATTAAATTTTCTAATCTTTGTAGAGAAGGCCAGTGTTCTTACTTTCACATATGTCTTTTAGATGTGAAGTGTATTACAATGTAATATTTTAACAGTAGTTAGAATAATAACAATATGTAAACTATGTTAACCCAAGAAATATTAACTGGCTAATGAACTACATAAGTGCATAGAACAACAACAACAACAAAAACTTGTAAATGGTGATTTCTTCTTTGTACAGAATTTGATTATACAACATAATATAATTTTAACTCTTTCAGATTTGTACAAAGCCCAGAACTGTGACCTAGAATCGTAGATACTTACAAAAGAAAAGCTTCTAATGGCAGCACTGTCTCAGAGTCCATGTGTTTTAGACAGTTGAAGAGCTCAAAAGAGCATACTCAAAAGTGGTTTTTAAAAAAAGGGAGTTCCCTCATGACCTAATGGTTAGGATTCTGGGCTTTCACTGCAACGGCCAGGGTTCAATTCCTGGTCAGGGAACTAAGATCCCGCAAGATGGGCAGCCAGAAAAAAGGTGGTTATCCTTCGCAGAATTATAACACATTTGATTATTTTGTTTTCCAATAAAAAGCAAATTCTACATGGGAAAAAGAATGAGGTTTGAGATTTGAAAAGTTGTTAGATCTGTATAAGTAGTGCTAAAATAAACTATGAGAAGATGACTATGGAATAAACTGTTCAAAGAATACACAAGTACTCCAATAATCTTAGAGCATTTAACTTAAATTCAAGTAAATTTGTATACCTTAATATGTTAATGTAAAAGTCAGTCCTATGACATTTTAAAATAAATTATGGTGATAATGGTGAACTTATATAATTCAATTATTATTTTAATCAATTTTTATTGAAATATAGTTGATTTGAATTATTTTTAATATGTCTCCTTTAGGTTTAAGATGGCTAGCAACATGAAATATGTTTTTATCAAAGCTTGATTTTTAAGAATCTCTTAAATTAACTTGCATAAATTTGTTGATCCCTGAAGAAAACTGAATTTACTAAAAACAAACTTATGCAGAAGAATAAATGGATTGATTTTAATCAATTAGAACATTTCCAAGTAGGGAAATTATTATTCTTTAATATTCAAATTTATAAAATAGCCCTGGGAAAAAATGAGTTTTTGTTTGCACTTAATAGTGCAACATTTAATGACATAAGCTATTTAAGGAGATATAAATTTTAAAATAAAGCACATTTTATCTAAATTAAAAGAAGCAGAAAGCAGTAAGACTAAAGAACACTTTTTTAAATAGTGGAAATAATATACATTTTGTTCAGACAATCTGCATATTTGCATTAATTTCACCAATTCTTTTATTAAATTCATCATATTCATTTATTAGAAAAATCCATTGACTGCCTACAATGTGTCAGGAACTCCTCTCAAATTTGGGCACATGACGCTGAAAGGGCAGATCCGTCTCTCCTCTCCAAAGCTTACATTCTAATTGTAACCAGAAAATTACAAGTCCTACTGTGAAAATAAAGCAAATGACGAGACAGAGAAGAGAGTGACTAGGAAGTATTTCAGACTTGGAGATAAGGAAGTTCTTCTGAGCCTTTGATGTTTCAGTCAAGGTCAAAAGAAAAGAAAAAGCTAGCCTTGTATAGCATTAGAGGTATAGAATTCTAGGCAGCAGTTACATCTTCTTTCCAAACTGGATTTTGTTTTTTCTCATATTGCACCTGCTAGAACTTCTTAGATGATGTTGAATAAAAGCAATGAGAGTAGATATTCTTGTCTGGTTCCTGCTCTTAAGGGAAAAGTGTTCAATCCTTCACCTTTGTATACAAAGTTAGCTGTAAGTTTTTCGTAGGTGTCCTAAATCAGGATAAGGTGTTTTTTTTTTAATTTTACTTTGCATTCCTGAGATAAACCCACCTTGGTCATGATGTTATATCTTTAAATATATGTATTGTTGGATTCAATTTGCTTAAAATTTTAATAGTATTTGTGTTGTTCATCATGGATACTGAACTGTAGTTTTCTTGTAAGGTCTTCCCTTTTAGTATCACGGTAATACTGGATTTATAGAATTAGGTGGAAAGTATATCTTCATATTGAATTTCTTTGAAGAGTTTATATGTAATTGATATTATTTCTTATTAAATTATTTGGTAGAATTCACCAGTGAAGCTAGCTGGGCCTGGAACTATCTTGAGTGAGAATTAGCACCTTATACTTTATAAGGCATTTTTTTTTCATTTCATCCAATTTTTTAAATTTATTGTAATAAAATTGTATATATTTCTTATTTTCTCCTTACTATATGTAGTGGGTATCTGTAAAGATGGCCTCTCTCTTATTTCTGGTATGAGTATTTTAGTTCCTTTCTCTTTTCTTTTACTTAATCTCTATAAAGAATTATCAATTTTATTAATCTCATTGAAATTACTTTTTGTTTCATTCACTCTTTTTTAATTTTTCTATTTCACTGATTTTTTTATCTAACACTTATTATTTCTTATCTTATGTTTACCTTGGGTTCAGTTTAGTTTTCTGTTTCTGGTTTCCTAAAGGCAGAGGTTAAGGACATTGAGACTTTCATTGAGACTTTGTTTGTTTGTTTGTTTGTTTGTAGCATATGATTTAGTGCTACAAATTTCTCTATGAAAACTGCTTTAGATACATCTCAAAGATTTTGACATATTGTGTTTTATCTTTATTTAGTTCAAATACATTTAAATTCCCTTTTGATTTTTTCTATGACCCATAGGTTGTATAGAAGTGTTTGATTTTATTTCTAAATATTTTGGACTTTTCCAGATATCTTTATATTACTAATTTTAATTTATTATCATTATATTCAGAAAACATATTTTGTAGGCTTTGATTCCTTTTAAATCTGAGGTATGTCACATTATGGTATATCTTAGTAAATGTTCTTTACATATTTGAAAAGAATGTGTATTCTGCTCTTGGGTATTTTATAAATACAAATTAGATAAAGTTGCTTGACAGTGTTGTTCAAGTTTTCTATATCCATAGTGAATTTTATCTTCTTATTTTATTAGTTATTGAAATAGGGGTTTAATAATATCTGACTATAACTAGGATTTATTTTTATTTATATTTTCTCATAGGTCTAACAGGACTTTTTCTCACTGATTTTAAAGTTATAAGTTATATAAACATTAGATTTGTTATGACCTTTAGGTAAATTTATCCCTTATTATGAAATACTCATTTTTATCCCTACTGTATTGTTTGTTCTGAAATCTATGTTTTTGATACTAATATAGTCATTCCAGTTTCCTTTTGATTAGTTTTAGCATGGTACCTAATATTTCATCTCTTTAGTTTTCACCTATTTATGCATTTATATTTAAAGTACTTTTCTTTTAAGGCATCATATAATTGGGTCTTGCTTTTCATCTACTTTGACAGTTTTGGTATTGTAAGTGGGTAGTTTAGACCATTTACATTTTATGTGTTATTGATTTAAGTGGGTTTAAATTTGTCATTTTGCTCTTTATACTATATTTACTCCTTATTTTCTTTGCCTTTTCTCCTTTATATTTATATTGTTAATTAGGTGTTTTGTGATTATTATTTGTCTTCTATGTTGGTGTGTTGTGAGGGTTCAATGTAGCAGGTCTGGAAATAGTCTGATCTATTTTGCTGACGTAAGGGATGTACCTGTATGGCACTGACCCCTGGTCTAGGCATGGAATATAATTATTAACAGTGGTTTTGGTAACCCTGGCTCTTAGGTCAATTTCATGGTACTTTGCACACTTTGTCAGTATAGTTTATTGAAAACAGTGAGCTCCATGATTTTTAACTGTTTTCAGCGAGACCCCCAGAGACCTCTGCCACTGTGGCTTGTCCTATACAGAAATATGCCTTTGTGACAAGGATATTAAAAGGTCATGGGCTAGACTCTATCTTGGACTCTCTGGTTCTGAGAAGTTATGTTTACACATCAGTAGTTCCTGAGCAGAGAAAGAGAAAGTACATTTGATATAGTCCTTCAGAAGGGGGACATTGAATCTCATACCTCTTCTCTCCAAACTACTTGCTCTGAGGCAACTTTTATCTGTGATGTACATCTTTAAGATTGTGATGGATGCTACAAATAAAAGTGCCTCATAAGCTCTTCTGAACTGAATTTTTTTCCTCCCCAAGTTCAGATGTTGAAGTTCTAAGCCCTAGTACCTCAGAATTTGACTATACTTGGAGATAGGGTGCTTAAAGAGATAAGTAAGGTTACACGAGGTCATATGGGTAAAACCCAGTCAAATCTGACTGGAGTTCTTATAAAAAGATGAAATTTGGACACAGAAGAGACACCAGGGTTGAATGCACACCAAGGAAAGACTGTGTGGGGACAAAGAAAGTAGGCAGCCATCTACAAACCTCAGAGACAGGACTCAGAAGAAACTAAACATGCAGACACCATGATCATGACTTCTAGCCTCCAGGACTGTGAGAAATAAATTAGTGCCGTTTAAACTCCCCAGGCTGTGGTATCTTATTAGGGCAAGCCCTAGCAAACTAATACACCATTGTAGGCACCATTTGTGACTTTTCTTTTGGGAGTTCAGCAAAGGCAGTTGTAGATTTGTCATCTCATCTTTCACATATATGATTTCAAGATAAGAAGCTTATGGCTTTACAAAAGGAAATCAAAATAAGAAAAAGAATAACAATTCAGGCTCTTACATTTGGAAGTCCTTAAATGTTTATATAAAAATGGTA
This sequence comes from Platanista minor, assembly GCA_004363435.1. NCBI lineage: Eukaryota > Metazoa > Chordata > Mammalia > Artiodactyla > Platanistidae > Platanista > Platanista minor. Next base: position 30,843 of record RJWK010017242.1, read on the forward strand.
TGAAAAAAGAAGGGATGGGCTTCCCTGGTGGCGCAGTGGTTGAGAGTCCACCTGCCGATGCAGGGGACGCGGGTTCGTGCCCCGGTCCGGGAAGATCCCACATGCCACAGAGCAGCTGGGCCCGTGAGCCATGGCCACTGAGCCTGTATATCGGAGCCTGTGCTCCACAACTGGAGAGGTCACAACAGTGAAAGGCCCACGTACCACAAAAAAAAAAAAAAAAAAAAGGAGTTGTTGGTGTACCAACCAAATTTTTGATGGTTTTATAGGGAGCTAGGGGAACCTACAACTGTGTCTCCTTAAACTTCCAAGAATGTGAAAATTACAAGGCAGATATACCTAATTTATCTGAGTTTAAATTAATTTTATAAAGAGAAATGTTCTCCAACATTGGACACCAAAATGCCTACTTTTAATATTAAAGTTGTACACTTGAAACATTGTAAATCAAATATACTTCAATTTAAAAAAATATTAAAGTGTTAATGGAGAAAGATGATTGATAGGAAGACCAAGGTTTCTTGACACAACTCCTGTTATGGAACTCAAGTCTTTTACAAATGTGTGGGTGAAATGGCCTGGCACTGGAGAAAATTTCCTGTAAAAGTCTACTGGAGGCAGGTAATGCAATACTTCCTAGGACGCCTAATAAGTACCTTAGGTGCCATAAAATTACTTTTGTAGGATGCAGGAATGCTGAGGGGAAAGGAAAAAAATCTTCTTAATAGTTTCAATATGTAATAAAGAAATATTTACACTTTGGTGATGTCTCTCTTACATGAATGTTTGCTGAAAATTCCTCTTTTTTAAAGACTGAAGAATGATCTGGATAACAGCCAGCCTATTAAACATGCTTCTGGGAGGGGTTTATAACCTCAAAATAAATAAACAGGTGGGAGATCTGACTATGACAATATGGAAAAATATTAAAGTGACTATGTCTTCTGGTTCTTGTTTCACAGGATATCAAGAACCCATGTTAACAATATTTACCCAGTCAAATCCAGAGAACACTGACTAATTGTAATCTGAATGAACATTGTGTGGCCATTAATTTTGGTGATGAAGACATAAAAAGGGTACTAGGATACAGGGATAGAAGGTTGTCTGCTGCATGACCCACTCTTATAACATTAGGTATAATATTAATTGTTTGGCCTGTCATTGTGGGTAGAAAGCTGGGAAGAGTTGGAGAAGAAATTGATACACTTGAATCATTGACACAAGAATGGGTATAACTTGGAGGTCCTACATTCCTGAGAATAAAAAGTCAGCAATTTCATGTGAGTGGTTATAGGGAATACTATATTTTACTGAAACCAAAGCCCATTTAGGGGGACTACTACTCATGATCTATATGTCCTGATGCCTGGAGTTTCAAATTTAGTTACTGATTTCAACACAGAAGAAGTTAGTACCCAGTGACAGCAGTAGATCTGCTGGATCAAATAGAATTGGCCCATTTGAAATGACAGCTTTAGCTGAATTAGGGGTGGGGTAGGAGTATTGTTTAAAATTCTCTTCTAATGAGAAAATACATACAAAAAAGAAAAGGAAGCTACTCCGGCATTCAGAGGACATCTTAAATGCATTCTATTCTATATGGACAAGGATGGCAAGCTGCTTGGAAAAATAATGTGGTCCAAATAAACTGTTTTGTACTCAGTATATATATTGAAATACTCAAATCTAGAGGGAGAAGAAAGCCCACATACTGAAATGAATTGGAATAATATATATGGTAATTCTAAAGGAAACTGAAATATCTAAGGCAAAATGGTTAGTGGTTCTCACAGAAGCCTAAGGTATGTGTTTTGGAAGCTGTATGAGTCATCTAATCTACAGAGAAATTGAAATAGAGGAAACTATCTATTGAGAATCTCTTGGACAATTCATTTTTCTTTCTTTTTACATCTTTATTGGAGTATAATTGCTTTACAATGGTGTTAGTTTCTGCTTTATAACAAAGTGAATCAATTATACATATACAAATGTTCCCATATCTCCCCCCTCTTGTGTCTCCCTCCCTCCCACCCTCCCTATACCACACATCCAGGTAGTCACAAACCACCGAGCTTATCTCCCTGTGCTATGCGGCTGCTTCCCACTAGCTATCTATTTTATGTTTGGTACTGTATATATGTCCATGCCACTCTCTCACTTTATCACGGCTCACCCTTCCTCCTCCCCATATCTTCAATTCCATTCTGTAATAGGTCTGTGTCTTTATTCCCATCTTGTCCCTAGGATTTTCACATTTCTTTTTTTTCTTAGATTCCATATATATGTGTTAGCATACGGTATTTGTCTTTCTCTTTCTGACTTACTTCACTCTGTATGACAGACTCTACGTACATCCACCTCATTACAAATAACTCCATTTCGTTTCTTTTAGTGGCTGAGTAATATTCCATTGTGTATATGTGCCACATCTTCTTTATCCATTTATCTGATGATGGACACTTAGGTTGTTTCTATCTCCTGGCTATTGTAAATAGAGCTGCAATGAACATTTTGGTACATGACTCTTTTTGAATTATGGTTTTCTCAGGATGTATGCCCAGTAGTGGGATTGCTGGGTCATATGGTAGTTCTATTTGTAGTTTTTTAAGGAACCTCCATACTGTTCTCCATAGTGGCTGTACCAATTCACATTCCCACCAGCAGTGCAAGTGTTCCCTTTTCTCCACAGCCTCTCCAGCATTTATTGTTTCTAGAAATTTTAATGATGGCCATTCTGACCGGTGTGAGATGATATCTCATTGTAGTTTTGATTTGCATTTCCCTAATGATTAATGATGTTGAGCATTCTTTCATGTGTTTGTTGGCAGTCTGTATATCTCCTTTGGAGAAATGTCTATTTAGGTCTTCTGCCCATTTTTGGATTGGGTTGTTTGTTTTTTTGTTATTGAGCTGCATGAGCTGCTTGTAAATTCTGGAGATTAATCCTTTGTCAGTTGCTTCATTTGCAAATATTTTCTCCCATTCTGAGGGTTGTCTTTTAGTCTTGCTTATGTTTTCCTTTGCTGTGCAAAAGCTTTGAAGTTTCATTAGGTCCCATTTGTTTATGTTTGTTTTTATTTCCATTTCTCTATTTTTGTTTTTATTTCCATTTCTCTAGGAGGTGGGTCTAAAAGAATCTTTCTGTGATTTATGTCATAGAGTGTTTTGCGTATGTTTTCCTCTAAGAGTTTGATAGTTTCTGGCCCTACATTTAGGTCTTTAAACCATTTTGGGCTTATTTTTGTGTATGATGTTAGGGAGTGTTCTAGTCTCATACTTTTACATGTACCTGTCCAGTTTTCCCAGCACCACTTATTGAAGAGGCTGTCCTTTCTCCACTGTACATTCCTACCTCCTTTATCAAAGATAAGGTTACCATATGTGTGTGGGTTTATCTCTGGGCTTTCTATCCTGTTCCATTGATCTATATTTCTGTTTTTGTGCCAGTACCATGCTGTCTTGATTACTGTAGCTCTGTAGTACAATCTGAAGTCAGGGAGCCTGATTCCTCCAGCTCCGTTTTTCGTTCTCAAGATTGCTTTGGCTATTCGGGGTCTTTTGTGTTTCCATATAAATTGTGAAATTTTTTGTTCTAGTTCTGTGAAAAATGCCAGTGGTAGTTTGATAGGGATTGCATTGAATCTGTAGATTGCTTTGGGTAGTAGAGTCATTTTCACAATGTTGATTCTTCCAATCCAAG